>MU750481.1:16886-91146 GCA_026770625.1 Nicotiana glauca | reverse complement strand
CCCCCCCCAACCCACTGACACCCACACCACCCATGACCTCACCCCACCCCCATAGTGATTGCATAGATTATCAAAAAATATATAAATGCTCTTGAAACAATATTTTATGATTACTTACTAAACACCTGAAAATATTCCTGTATTTTCCTTGGTACCAAACACATCTTAAGTGAAAAAACTATAAAGCATCCTAAGATTGTTATCAGAATTTCTTTCGGTTACTCTAGCGCTAAAGCGAACTTCGGGGAATAATGTAGAAAGTTTAAAATTTCCTAAATATTGTAAATCTAGTAGAATATCTCAAGAACGAAGTGAAACCATTCCAATTGCGGAAAGTGAGCAACTAAGCAACGTAGTAGTTAAGTACACAGGAGAAGTTAAAAAGTAAGTTACCGTTTAATGTTAGCCATTTAGTGATTGCATTGTTAGTTCTTTGAGCAGCAACTGTCGTCGTGACCGAAAAGCAGAGGAGCAATAAGCATGAGAGAGAACGGAGATTCCACATTGCCGCCGGCAACAATAGCCGGAGAAAGTGCTGTCGCATATATTGTTGACAGAATTTTAATTTTCTTGGAAAATGTGAACTAAGCTAATTAAGTATGGCTTCGACATGACGAGGAAAGAGGAGAGAGACTTAACAATTTATAAAAAGAAGGTTTAAGCTGGCGTAAAGAATTTAAGAAAGGTTACGATAGCTGTTGGTTTTTTAAAGCTGGCGTTGTTTTTCAAAATTTAGTTAAGTATAAATGAAGAAGCGATTATGTTTAGCTAATGAACAAAAGTAGTTGTAATTAGGTGTATACATAGGTCGAGTTGGTTCGGATTTTATAATTACCAAATCAAACCAATTGTGTCGGATTATTAAATCTAAAGATCAAACCAAACCAATAAAACTCAGGTTTTCCACTCTCGGTTTTTCTCGGGTTTTCGGGTTATTCGGGTTTTTTTCCCGTAAAATTTTCGTAAAACAAAACATATAAATTATGCTCAAAATATTTCTTTAGTCCTAGTAAGATACAACTATATAAAGTATTTTCCAAGAAAATAATACAAGATATGATATGTCATGGCATTATCCTAAAATATTCAGCAATAAAGATAATAAAATTATGTAATATAAATATTGCTAATTAAAAAGCCATAATAAAAATAAACATAATCTAAGATTACTAAATCATGCTAAAATAAGGGAGTATTAAATACATGACTAAATGCTAAAGAAAAAATAAAAATAGGTTATGCATTTTTATCTAAATTATTGCAAAACAAAACATAGACATTCAATACATTCTCGTTCGTAATATTGAATTAAATGTCTTTTGTTAACATTAATATTGCTTTTGTTAGCACTATTTAATTTACTAATGTTAATGGCTATAAAACTTATTGGAACATTCAAAAGTTCTAAGTTCAACCTTGAAATAATACCTCAAAAAATAAAATTATAAAATCTTGAAATATTTATAAATTACATCACAATAGGTATATTTATATATTAAATATATTATATATGTAATGTCGGGTTGGTTTGGTTTCGGTTTGACTTTCTTTAGTTAAAACCAAACCAAACCAATTATGGTCGGGTTTTTTTTTCCAATACCAAACCAAATCAAATAATACCAAACCAAATCAAATCAACCCATAGTCAGGTTTTTTTTTTTTGGTTTGGCTCGGATTATCGGGTTGATGCGATTTGTCGGTTTCCTTTGTACACCCCTAGGACTTGTAATGTATGAACCCGTTTGTTTAATTACGCGACCCCAGCTTTAATTGTCTTTAGAGGTTTCACGTGAATTTGTCAATTGTTATGGTAAGTTGTGACTTGTGGCCAGAGCCGTGACTATACTAAAATGGAGTATAATCTTCCCTTACCAATCGTTTCTGGACATAACCATTCAACGGAAGTCGTTTTGGTTGGTAGAATTGCGTTTTCTCCTGTCTTTTTTAAATGGAGTTTCTACACACTTATTAAGAAATTTATTATATTAATTGTAAGAGTCATTTGATTAAATTATCATTTATCTCTCGTCAATATGAGTAATAATAATTGGTAAGATATTTTTCCAAATATTGTATAATCATTTACTGTAGCAAGATAAATTTGAAGAAAAAAAACGTAAACTTGTTCTTGATTTTCCAAAGAACACTTAGAACCTGTTTGAAAAGCCACTTAGACATCAGATTTGGATATCATTGAGTGTAATTACACAGTTTGGCATGTTCGTTTGGCCAAGTAATTACTTGGTTGAGTGTAATTGGAGGGGTGTAATTACACTCTCCAATTCTGAAGGAGGGGTGAGAATTGGTGGTAATTACACTGTGTAATTACAATGTTACTTTTTAGTTTCTTTCCCTTTTATTTTTATTTTTATTTCTTTATAACTTTTTATTTCTATTTTTATTTTTTTTTAATTTTATTTTTACTTTTTAATTTTTTTTTGAAATTTTAAAATATATTTTCTTTGTACATTATTTATATTTTATTTCCCTGTCTTTACTTACGGTGATTCCATGAAATTGCTTATATTTTTTTTTTTTTAAAACTACACCTCCTAATATTAGAAATAATGAGTCATTAACAAACTTGGTATATAATGGGTGATGCCATTAAAGTAGAATTTCGTTATTAAATGTGGTCATAAACTTATTATGTTTCCTACTTAAGTTGTAGTGAAACTTACTATTATTATGTTGGAATATGACATATGTGAAATTATTTTTTTGGATTTTAAAATTACATTATATTCATGGTTCCAATTTACTTGTTTTAGTAGTATTTGCTCATATTGCATGTTGTTCATTTGAATAATGTTATGACATTATATTTATAAATATTAATTTATTTTATCAAACGTGAATTCCATAATATTTTACAAAACATTTGTTTTTAGTTTTTGTAAGTATCTAAATTAAATATTATTAATTTAGGAAATATATATAAATTATTTTTACAATATTAGTTATAAATATATGATTACTAATTAATATATATATTAACGAAAAATATACATCTTAAATACCAAATATAATATCATTTATACTTATAAAAGTTTATAGGCATATATTTATTATTAACTTTTAAGTTTTGATAATTACTTCATTTAAAATTTTATCTAATTGTGTAATTATATTTGTGCAACCAAAGAGTAAACTAGTAATTACAGTATAATTACACTATGACAAACAAACATGTTGTCGTAATTACACAACTGTGTAATTACTAAGCTGTGTAATTACACTAATTTTAATTACCCGGTAGCTTTCCAAACATACCCTTATTTTAATTAAATTTGTTTGACTAAAATAATATTTAGGAACAAATCATAGGAAGTGACAAATTATCAAACCTAGAGTTGTTTAAGTAAAAGTTTGTTGTTAGGGCCCTCAGTGGGAGCCAAATTATGGATCGAATGATAGAAAAACGCTACAATAAATAATGGTGAGAGAGTGATAAAAGAAAGCTCGGAAAGAGTAAAAATTGTACGGGGCGCCCTATTTGGGCGCCCATCTTTAACCTGTAGCCGCTTTGTCTTTTTGTTTGCATCCGTACTCACTTTTTAAAAAACTTCAGCTTCCCTTTATAACTGAAAAACTTCAGCTCTAGAGAGCTGCAGTTTTCGGGTTACTAAACAAAAACTTCAGCTCTAGAGCTGAAGTTTTCTAGTTACAACATAGAAACTTCAGCTCTAGAGCTGAAGTTTTCTAGTTACAACATAGAAACTTCAGCTCTAGAGCTGAAGTTTTCTAGTTACAACATAGAAACTTCAGCTCTAGAGCTGAAGTTTTCTAGTTACAACATAGAAACTTCAGCTCTAGAGCTGAAGTTTTCTAGTTACAACATAGAAACTTCAGCTCTAGAGCTGAAGTTTTCTAGTTACAACATAGAAACTTCAGCTCTAGAGCTGAAGTTTTCTAGTTACAACATAGAAACTTCAGCTCTAGAGCTGAAGTTTTCTAGTTACAACATAGAAACTTCAGCTCTAGAGCTGAAGTTTTCTAGTTACAACATAGAAACTTCAGCTCTAGAGCTGAAGTTTTCTAGTTACAACATAGAAACTTCAGCTCTAGAGCTGAAGTTTTCTAGTTACAACATAGAAACTTCAGCTCTAGAGCTGAAGTTTTCTAGTTACAACATAGAAACTTCAGCTCTAGAGCTGAAGTTTTCTAGTTACAACATAGAAACTTCAGCTCTAGAGCTGAAGTTTTCTAGTTACAACATAGAAACTTCAGCTCTAGAGCTGAAGTTTTCTAGTTACAACATAGAAACTTCAGCTCTAGAGCTGAAGTTTTCTAGTTACAACATAGAAACTTCAGCTCTAGAGCTGAAGTTTTCTAGTTACAACATAGAAACTTCAGCTCTAGAGCTGAAGTTTTCTAGTTACAACATAGAAACTTCAGCTCTAGAGCTGAAGTTTTCTAGTT
Source organism: Nicotiana glauca (assembly GCA_026770625.1). Classification (NCBI taxonomy): domain Eukaryota; kingdom Viridiplantae; phylum Streptophyta; class Magnoliopsida; order Solanales; family Solanaceae; genus Nicotiana; species Nicotiana glauca. Next base: position 86,724 of record MU750481.1, on the reverse strand, counting down.
ACAACATAGAAACTTCAGCTCTAGAGCTGAAGTTTTCTAGTTACAACATAGAAACTTCAGCTCTAGAGCTGAAGTTTTCTAGTTACAACATAGAAACTTCAGCTCTAGAGCTGAAGTTTTCTAGTTACAACATAGAAACTTCAGCTCTAGAGCTGAAGTTTTCTAGTTACAACATAGAAACTTCAGCTCTAGAGCTGAAGTTTTCTAGTTACAACATAGAAACTTCAGCTCTAGAGCTGAAGTTTTCTAGTTACAACATAGAAACTTCAGCTCTAGAGCTGAAGTTTTCTAGTTACAACATAGAAACTTCAGCTCTAGAGCTGAAGTTTTCTAGTTACAACATAGAAACTTCAGCTCTAGAGCTGAAGTTTTCTAGTTACAACATAGAAACTTCAGCTCTAGAGCTGAAGTTTTCTAGTTACAACATAGAAACTTCAGCTCTAGAGCTGAAGTTTTCTAGTTACAACATAGAAACTTCAGCTCTAGAGCTGAAGTTTTCTAGTTACAACATAGAAACTTCAGCTCTAGAGCTGAAGTTTTCTAGTTACAACATAGAAACTTCAGCTCTAGAGCTGAAGTTTTCTAGTTACAACATAGAAACTTCAGCTCTAGAGCTGAAGTTTTCTAGTTACAACATAGAAACTTCAGCTCTAGAGCTGAAGTTTTCTAGTTACAACATAGAAACTTCAGCTCTAGAGCTGAAGTTTTCTAGTTACAACATAGAAACTTCAGCTCTAGAGCTGAAGTTTTCTAGTTACAACATAGAAACTTCAGCTCTAGAGCTGAAGTTTTCTAGTTACAACATAGAAACTTCAGCTCTAGAGCTGAAGTTTTCTAGTTACAACATAGAAACTTCAGCTCTAGAGCTGAAGTTTTCTAGTTACAACATAGAAACTTCAGCTCTAGAGCTGAAGTTTTCTAGTTACAACATAGAAACTTCAGCTCTAGAGCTGAAGTTTTCTAGTTACAACATAGAAACTTCAGCTCTAGAGCTGAAGTTTTCTAGTTACAACATAGAAACTTCAGCTCTAGAGCTGAAGTTTTCTAGTTACAACATAGAAACTTCAGCTCTAGAGCTGAAGTTTTCTAGTTACAACATAGAAACTTCAGCTCTAGAGCTGAAGTTTTCTAGTTACAACATAGAAACTTCAGCTCTAGAGCTGAAGTTTTATTTTATAACTTGAAAACTCTAGTTATAAATTGAATTGCCAGCATGCCTACTTAAGCTTTAATACTTGTGTTTATGACAATTTCTCTATTGTTTAATCATGGTATTAGTGGAAATTAGGAAATAAATATGGGGGATTATGGCTTAAAATTGGAGAGTTTAAATTGGGGAATTGAGGGACCATTTGAGGTCAGATTTTGATGATTTTGGTATGTATAGACTCGGGAGTTGAAGGAGTTTGTAGTTTTTCAATTTTTGTTGGATTCCGAGACGTGGTCCCAGGGGCGGGTTTGAGCAAATTCGGGATTTTGGGTCTAACTTAATAATTTTTGTGTGAGTTTCATTCATTTAGCGTGTATTGACGATAATATACTGATTTTGATTAGATTCGGAGCATTTGGAGGACGGATCGAGAGGCAAGGGCATCGCGAGTTAGAGTTTATCTTGGTTTGAGGTAAGTAACGCTTCCAAACTTGGTTCTGAGGGTTCGAAACCCCGAGCTATATGTTCTATGATTAAATATTAATGTGACGCAAATGCCAAGTGACGGGCGTGTGGGCGTGCACTGTGAGGATTGCGGCCTGGATTATTCCATGGCACCGTTTAGTGACTCTTTCTTGCTGATACTTATGTAGTGATTATGTGATTAAGTTAATGAGTTGTAAATCATGCTAATTATCATGTTAGAGCTCCATGTCAATACTGTTGAGACCCGAGAGGTCGTTTCTTGCTGTCATATCATTAGCTTCATTGATATTTTGTACTCAATCATGTTCATGCATATTATATCATGTCTCAGTCTTGGTTATTGTTATTTGGCACATCATATCATTGTTTCGGTCTAGTTTCTTGGTATTGTGAGCCCGTGTGTGTGATACTAGAGATTTATGACTGAGTGAGGCCGAGAGCCTGATTATGAGTGACAGTATGGGATCGGGCTGCCTGCCGCAGTAGAATATTGATTATGCCTTCGCTGGCCTGTTATAGCGCTTGGGTTGAAAGGAGCCCTTCCAGAGTCTACACACCCCTAGTGAGCGCAGTTGATATTATTGAGGGATGGATTTGTCCGAAGTACTGATACCTGGAGATGGATTTCTCCTCAGGGTTGGATTACCCATGTTCCTCGATGCCAGTTGACGTGAGGTCAGTGTTGTATATATATTCCGTGATGGATTTCTTTGGGTCGGATTGCCATATGCGGTACCGAGTGGTTGAGCACTTGAGAGTGGGAGCACGCAGTACATTTTCATACATTTCTGGCATTGACATGTAGAGTCTTACTAAGCTTTATATTTCGTATTGTTCAGATTAACACTTTTTTACTGTCAAGTTAGAAATATTGAATTGCCAGCATGCCTACTTTACTATATAGTTTAATTGTGTTACCTGTTGAGGTTTGGTTCATCACTACCTGTCAGTCCATAGCTTGGATTTGTTACTTACTGAGTTGGTGTACTCACGTTACCCCTTGCACCTTGTGTGTAGATCCAGGTATCTCAGGGCACGGTAGCAGCTGTTGATTATTCCAGTCGCGGATTTTCATGGAGATAGCGAGGTAACAGACTGGCGATCGAAATTCCGCCTTTATCCCTTTCTATCTTCCTTTTAGTACATTGTTATTATTGGCCCAAGTAAAAGTTAGTTTTGAAGACTGACAAAGAACTCAGGATGAACCAGGTCCATCACTCAGGTGCACAGAAATGGGCAAATTCGAGCATATGGGTTGCACGTGAAGGAGATAAGCTTAACTTGGTGTATTTAATATCTCCTGATCAAAAAGGTTGCATAATTCATAAGGAGAAGGACTCCTTAATCAAAGAGAACACTATCCAAGATAGGGAAGGAGTTAGAAGTTAAAATCAACTAGAACTCTTCCACCAAGGAAGAGTTGCATCAGAACTCTAGTAATTTCTTCATCTACTAACTCTATAAGTTGCAGGATGTTCTCATATTACAGGTGTTTCACAAAAACGCAGAAGTTAAATGTGAGTTGAGAGCAAAATAGCAAGGCTTTTTGCAAGAAGTTCGTGTGTGATTCAAGTGTGCAAACCTGAAACTACATGAACCAAATTGAAGAACCAGCTCCGATAAAGAGTTTTATGTGTCTTTCTTTATTTCTAGTTTAATTGTAGTAGGTGTTTTCATATTGTACCTTTCACCTTTATCTAGAAGCAATTGTAATAGGTACTTTGGGTGTTCAAGTTAGAGTTAATTTGAAGTTGTCGCAACAGTTAGAGGCTGGTTGCCACAACGGGATTAGAGTTAATCCTTAGGTTTACAAGAGTTTTGTAAATGCTGTTTTGGCTCAGTGATTTTAGAGGAAGTTTGGGAAAATCCTACTGAGTAGTAGGTCGTGGTTTTTTCACCTTTTGAGCCAGGTGCTTTCCTCCTAAAAATCTTTGTGTTCTTTATTTTATGTACTTTTAATTCTGCAAACAGTAGTATTAAGTACAACTAGAAGAACCAGGTCCTTCCAGAAGCAGTTTAAGCGAAAAATTGGGTAACACACAAATCACCCCCCTCTTGTATGGTATTGACGTTTAGAACATCAATTGGTATTAGAGCGGGTTATCCTTGAAGAGGTTAACACCTTAGGAAAAGATCAAGATGAGTGCACTACCTGGAAACTGGAAAGGGCAATCCATGGATAGGCCTCCACTCTTTAATGGTCAGTGCTATTCTTGGTGGAAGAACAGGATGAGAGATCATATCATAGGAGAGGACTATGAACTCTGGGACATAGTCACTGATGGTCCCCCGGCAACTACAAAGAAGAATGAGAGCGGGCGTGCCAAAGACAAGAACTAATTGCACTGCTGAAGATTTGAAGAAATGGGAAAAGAATGCCAAGGCCAAGAAATGGATTGTGTGTGGACTAGGACCAGACGAGTACATCAGAATTCAAAGCTGCACCACTACTAAGGAGATATGGGACACTTTACAAGTGGCTCATGAAGGAACTCCTCAAGTAAAGAGATCAAGAGGAACACTGTTATATTCTCAATATGAGAATTTCACGATAAAGGAAGGAGAAACCATCCAGGAGATGTACACAAGGTACACAACACTAACAAATGAACTTAAGTCTCTTGGAAAGGTTATTCTTGAAGAAGACAAAGTTGAGAATATTTTGATAAGGATACTGCCAATCTCTTGGGGAAGCAAAATCACAGTTATTCAGGAATCAAAGAACATTTCTACTCTTAAGTTGGATGAGCTAATTGGAAATCTCACTGCCTATGAACTTAGAAGGCAAACCATGAAGATGGATGCACCTAAGAAGCAAAGGAGCATGACATTCAGAATCACTTAAGGTGCTGATCTAGATGAGGATGAAATGACCATGATCACAAAGGATTTTAAGAAGTACCTAATGAGAGAAAATGGTCCTTCAAGAAGTGGAAGCTACAACAAACCAAGGGTTCCTGAAAAAAAAAAAGCAATAAGGGGTGCTACAAGTGTGGGAAGACTGATCACCACATCAAAAATTGCCCACAATGGGAAATTGAATGGAAGAAAGAAAGAGCTGAACGAAGTAACATGAAGAATGAATAGGTTCAACCCAAGAAGAACAAAGGATCAACAAAGGCTATGGTTGCTGCTTGGGGAGAAACATCAAATGAGGACTCAAAAGATGAAGCTAAAAATGAACAAGCACTTATGGCCATCAGAGAATCAGATGATGAACAAGAGGTAAGTGTCCTTGATCTCAAAGACAAGATTAAATTCATATCTAAAGAAAGGTTGTTTGAGCTATTGCTAGACTTCATTGATGAGTATAAGATAATTAACAATGAGAAGAAAGCACTGTCTAGGGAATGTGTGATCCTAAAAGCCAAGTGCAAAAATCTAGAATCTAGGGCTAATGAGAGTGATAATAAAAATGCTGAGTTGAAGAACCAGGTTCATGAACTTGACACCACTATCCTAGAGCTTAGATCTGAAAATCTAAAATTGAAATTAGGAACTGGTAAAAAGAAATCTGATCACACACAACTCACTTTAGAAGAAAATGTAGGAAAAATGAAAGATGAGTTGTACAAAAGAGATGAGCAGATAAGAGTCCTTAAGGAGGATCTAAACAAGGTTAAGCACGAGCTAGATAGAACCTGTAAATGGAATAGGTCCTCCGATGCACTTTCATGGCTACATGAATATCATAGTAGCAATAAGAGAGGACTTGGCTACGGTACCCTTGCACCTAAATGGGATCCCAAAAGCAAGTACCTCACACTTCCTGAGAACAAAATTTGCACACACTGTGGTAAAATTGGTCACTATAAAAGTGAATGCATTGTAAAAGAAAAGGCTAGTCAAAAGAATAAAGAATTTGTTCAAGGGAAAAATAGGCTGCCAGGTTGGGCTAAAAAGAATTTGATACAACCTTTTGCCTATATAAAGGGACCTAAACTAGTTTGGGTTCCAAAGACTAACCCCTGATTTCCTTTTACGGGTCCAAGTGAAGGGGAGCAGCCAAATATGGTACATGGATAGTTGTTGTTCAAAGCATATGACAGGAAGCAAGAACCAGTTCATTTCACTTGAGAACCTCAAAGGAGGTAATGTCTCCTTTGGAAATGGGAAGAAAGGTGAGATAATTGGGGTTGGAAAGGTACGTAAGACTGATTCTCACTCTATTGAGAATGTCTACTTGATAGATGGCCTAAAATACTACCTAATAAGACAATCACAATTGTGTGATAGAGGTAACTTGGTAGCATTCACCCCTACCAAATATTTTGTGATTAATCTTACCACTGACAAGATTGTTTTACAAGGAAAAAGAGTAAACAATATATACGTTGTGGACTTGTCCACACTTTCAGAAAATGAACTCGCTTGCTTAAGTGTGTTGGATAATGATCCCCTCCTTTGGCACAAGAGAGTTGGACATGCAAGNTGGACATTATTTTTAACATCTAAAGATGAAACATTTGACATGTTTACTTCTTTTGTTAGAAAAACTCAAAAACAACTAGGTAATCAATTTGCATCAATTAGGTCTACCATGGAACTGAATTTGAAGATGCTAAGTTTGCTGAATTTTTGCATGCTACATCATAAATAGTTGCATGACTAGACCTCTTGTTAAGAAGATTCCCTATAAGTCAATTAAAGGGATAAAGCTAAATATATCTCATCTTAGAACATTTAGATGCAAGTGCTTTGTGCATAATAATGGCGAAGACTCCCTACGTAAGTATGATCCCAAAAGTGATGAGGGAGTATTCTTGGGATATTCTTCACATAGTAAAGCTTATAATATATACAATAAAAGAACTATGTTTGTAGAAAAAATGTATATATTAGTTAAAACTAACTTTCTTTTTTAGAAGAAGGAACAAGATAATGAAGAGACTGGGCTAATAAGAAATTCAAATCGTGAAACCATAGTCTAGCCTGAAGAAGCATCACAGGAAGGAACATGTGATGAAACAGGTTCTTCTACCCAGGGCAACATGACAGGGGGAACTGACTAGAGAGGAACTGATCCTCAAACCTCGAGGTAAGCTTTCCATGAACCTATTCCTTAGTAACAAAACCAGGAAGAAACATCTAAAGAAATTGGCACTCCTATTGCAATATCCAAGAAATTGGATATAGATGAACATGATTTATTTGTTGATCAGAAGTTGTATAGGGGAATGATTGGTTCTCCTTTGTATCTTAGTGCTAGCAGACCTGACATTGTTTTCAGTATAGGTATTTGTACTCGATTTCGGGCAAATCCAAAGAAGTCCCACTTGACTGTTGTCAAGAGAATATTGAGATATTTGAAAGGCACCAATGACCTTTGCCTTTGGTATCAAAAGTTAGTAATTTTAACCCAGTGGGATATGCTAATTCTGATTATGCAGGTTTCCTAGTGGATAGAAAGAGCACCTCAGGTATGGCACACTTCCTTGTTTCATGTCTTATGTCATGGGCTACCAAAAGAAAGGCAAAATTCAATGGCCTTATCTGCTGCTGAAGCTGAGTATGTTGTTGCTACTTCATGTTGTGCTCAACTGTTGTGGATTAAACAACTATTATTGAACTTTGGAATTGATGTTGGTTGCGTCCCTATTTTTTTGTAATAACACTAGTGCTATTAGTATGACAAAGAACCCAATTCATCATAAGAGATCTAATCATATAGATGTTAGGCACCATTTTTTAGGGACAACAATGAGAAAAGCTTGATCACTGTGGAGTTTTGTGCTACTAACAAGCAAATTGCTGACATCTTCACAAAAGCCTTTAGGAGAGATCACTTTGAGAGGAACAGGTTGGAATTAGGGATGATAAAGATCGCCTAAAAGGACCAGTTCAAGGTTAAACCGTAAAAAAATGAAAGAAAAAAATTTGGTTAGAAAGTCTGTAAATTGTGTATGATTAGATTAAATCTTGCTCAATCTCATACTTTCCATAGTATACTCTTGTGCCATGTGTTAAAATGACTCATTAATCTCTAATGATATTTTCTCTATTTTGGCAAATTTAGACTCACACAAGAGAATTATTAGTGAAGAACCTGGTTTATCAAGGTAACACAGTATGTTTTCTGCACTCTGCATAATTTGAAATAACTATATTTGGATCATGAGGAGAGTCCTACCAAATACCAAACTTCTTTTGGACTTATCCGTTACAAGTGAGCCAGTCCCGTTCAAAAGAGTCCCAACCGAATGGAAGTACCTAGATTCTAGGGATACACTCCAACGTCTCTTCAAAATTGAATTTTAGTTTGATTAAACTTCTAAGAGTCTGAAAAGCTATAGCTACCCCATCAATTATTCTTATATATATTGATCAGATTTAGTGTATTTCTCACTTCATCTCTCTCAAGCCGTCAAAAACTCTCACTCTTCTTTCATCTTCCAAACACAATCTAATTCTCTTCTCTTCCATACCCTAGCCTAGATATGTCAAACACCTCTGAAGGAGAGGAGATCAAGAAAATAAACAAGCAAGTGAAAGCAGGTAGGGAAGAAGAATCCTAGAAATCTGAAGATTCATTTAAGTCTGCTACTAAGGGGGAAGAAAATAGGTCTTCCGAAACTGAACAGGTATCTTCTGATTCTAAAGTTTCTCCTAAGACAACTTCTAAAGCTGCTGCAAATTTGGAGAATAGATTTGTAGGATGTATAGTAGGTGTTGAGACTATATAATCTGGAGAAGTTGGTGGTAAAAATAAAAAAAAAAAGCAAGGGCGCTAGGAGTACTGTCACGGCCCAAATCCCAAACCCGATCGTGATGGTGCCTCTCGTGAAGACAAGGCCAGCCAGAACAACGCTAACACCTCTTTTTAAGCAATTAATTAATAGTTATAAATCCAAACGCGTATTAAATAATCATAATGCAGAAAACAGCGATAATCAGAAGGAAACAAACTCAACACAGCCCAAAAGGGGGTGTCACAAGTCATGAGCTATTACAGAATCGCTATAAGCCTACTAAACATAATATCTGATACAAGGTCTGGAATAACTAAAATAGCATAAAAATAGGGGAGTCAAGGGGCTGCGGATGCCAACAACTACCTCGATGCTCCGATGTCGCTGCCTGATCTGGGAAGGATGTCACTACTCAGGTGCGGACTCTGCTAATCCTGTATCAGCACGCATGGTGCAGGGAGTAATGTGAGTATTCCGACACAGTGAGTAGTAATAATAAATAATAATCGAAGATAAGAAATCACATAAATGCACAAAACAATTCTATATCACGCAGTAAAAGCAGTAAAATAGTAGAACAGTACAGGATAAAATGAAATCCCCCTTTTAAATAAATCTGGTAAATCAGGCAAAACAACAAGTAAATAGTGAGTAGAAATCTGCCCCTCGGGCCCAGTATCAATCGCTCATAACATTATTAGCTCCTCGGGCTCAGTATCACATCACATGGGTACCCGCGCTCACTAGGGGTATACAGACTCTGGGAGGGACCCCTTACGGCCCAAGCGCAATAACAAGCCACCTCGTGGCATATAAAATAAGGCCTAAAAGCCTTCTCACATCACACTCGAGGACTAAAAGCCTCCTCACATATCACTCGAGGCTTGAAAGCCTCCTCACTATACACTCGAGGCCTGAAAGACTCCTCACATCACGCTCAAGGCCTAAAAGCCTCACTCAGTCCAGAAAATATCATAAGCCCTTCGGGCATCAATAAAATAATAGTTCTCAGCCCAAACAACAGTGAAATATCAGTAAAGTCTCAAAATTCAATTAAAACGGCTGAGTTTGCAGAACAGTATAATCATTAGGATTGAATTCAAATAACGTGTCAAAATAGTGAGGAAATAGTGATAACAATCCCGAAGGATTAAAATAATCGACATTAAGACCAAAACATGGCAATAAGCCCAAATCACGATGATAATCAAATCAACTTAGTCAATACGCGGTAAAATATCAAACGGGACGGACCAAGTCACAATCCCCGGTAGTAAACAACCCCGCGTTCGCCATTAAGCGCGTATTTCACCTCAATATAGCATTGTGTTGTGCAAATCCACGGTTTCGAACCCTCAGGATATTATTTACTATCATTACTCACCTTAAGCCGGCCAAAATCCTAGCTCACTATGCCCTTGCCTCGCAAATCGATCTCCTCGCACGTCGAATCTGATCAAAATCACAACGAATACATCACAATAACCTAAGGGAACATAACCCAATCAAAAAAACTCGAAAAATATCGAAATTCAAGAAATTGGCAAAACCCGAGCCCTGGGCCCACTTATCGAAAAATCGAAAAATTAACATAACCGTATTCCTTATCTCTCCACGAGTCTATACATATCAAAATTACCAAAATCGGAGTCCATTTTACCCCGCAAATTTCACTTTGAAATACTAAATTTACAAGCCCTAGCTTTACCCCCTTTTGATGAATTTCTACAAATTTCTATGTTAATTCTTCCATTAAATCATGTATTTAGGTCATAGAACTCACCTCCAATAACACCCAATCGAAGTCACCTTCAATTTCCGTCCAAAAGCTCTTAAGGTTGCTCAAAAATGGTGGAAATAAGACTTGGTTCGCGGATGAAATGTTTAATAAAACCTTTCTGCCCAGACTTATTTTCCTCTATGCGAATGCGAGTGACCTCTCGCGTTCGCGATGAACAAAGTCCGCTATTTCCAAAAATATCCTTCGCGAACGCGGTTACACCCATGCTAACGCGGAGGCCTGAACCCTTAATCTTATGCGAACACGTAGCTACACTGCGAACGCGAAGAACATTTCGCCTCTGAACCCCAGTCCTTATACGCGAACGTGAAGACCTTCACGCGGACGCGATGCTTGATCACCTTACCTTACGCGATCGCGAGGCCTCAGACACAAACACAAAGGTCAAAAATCCTGGCCCTCAAATTCCTTCTATGCATTTGCGACTCACTTCATGCGAACGCGATGGGCAAATACTTGCAACACTTCAGCTGGAAAATCTGCAACTTTTACAAGCTAGAATTGGTCCGTTTGACCATCCGAAACTCACCCGAGGCCCCTGGGACCTCAACCAAAAGCACCAACACATACTAAAACATCATTCAAACTTGTTCCAATTATCAAAACACATCTAACAATGCTAAAATCATCAATTCTAACCGAATTCAAGCCTAAGTTTCTCAAAAACTTCCGAATTACGCAGTTGATCAAAAACCCAACCAAAACACCTCCGAACGACCTAAAATTTTGCGCACACATCCAAAATATCCTAAAGAAGCTAGAGAAACTCTCGGAATCCCATTCCGACCCTCGGATCAAAATCTCACCTATCAACCAGAATTCACCAAAATACTAACTTCGCCAATTCAAGCCTAGTTCTACACCGGACCTCCAAAATCAATTCTGATCACACTCATAAGTCACAAATCATCCCCCGAAGCTAACTGAATCACCATAAATCACATCCGAACCCTCTAACTCAATAGTCAACATCCGGTTGACTTTTCCAAAACAAGCTTTCCTTAAAGAGACTAGGTGTCTCATTTCCATCTAAAACCAATCCAAATAGACTCATTCATCCAAGACTCTTAAAATAAAACATAAGGAAGCATAAAATGGGGGAAACGGGGAGGTAACTCACGTGACGACGGGCTGGGTCGTTACATCCTCCCCAACTAAAACAAACGCTCGTCCTCGAGCGGGTCAAGAAACATACCTGAAGCCTCAAACAGGTGAGGATAACTGCTCCGCATCTCCCGCTCGGTCTCCCAAGTAGCCTCCTCCATGGGCCGACCTCTCCACTGCACTTTTACCGAAGCTATGTCATTTGATCTCAACTTTCGAACCTGACGACCCAAAATAGCCACTGGCCCCACATCATAGGTCAAATCATTATCCAACTGAACAATGCTGAAATATAATACATGAGGCGGGTCCCCAACATACTTCCGGAGCATAGATACATGAAATACCGGATGCACGCCTGACAAGCTGGGTGGCAAGGCAAGCTCATAAGCCACCTCCCCAATCCTCCTAAGTACCTCAAATGTCAAATAAACCGCGGACTCAGCTTCTCTTTCTTCCCAAATCGCATAACACCCTTCATGGGTGAAATCTTCAGCAAGACCTTCTCACCAACCATATAAGACACATCCTGAACCTTTCGGTCCGCATAACTCTTCTGACGCGACTGTGATGTACAGAGCCTCTCCTAAATCAGCTTCACCTTCTCTAAGGCATCCTGAACCATCTCTGTCCCCAATAACCTAGCCTCGCCGGGCTCAAACCATCCAACCGAAGATCTACACTGCCTCCCATACAACGCCTCATATAGAGCCATCTGAATGCTCAACCGATAACTGTTGTTATATGCAAACTCGGTAAGCGGCAGAAACTCATCCCATAAACCTCCAAAATTGATAACACAGGCACGTAACACGTCCTTCTATATCTGAATAGTATGCTCGGACTGCCCGTCCATCTGGGGATGAAAATGATGTGCTCAACTCTACCTGCGTACCCAACTCTCGCTAAAATATCCTCCAGAACTGAGAAGTGAATTGAGTACCTCTATCTGAGATAATAGACACTGGAACACCATGCAATTGAATAATCTCCCGGATAAAGATCCCTGCTAGTCGCTCCGATGAATAGGTAGTACATATCGGAATGAAGTGCGCGAACTTAGTCAGCCTGTCCACAATCACCCAAATTAAATCAAACTTCTTCAAAGTCCGAGGGAGACCACTCACAAAATCCATAGTAATCCTCTCCCACTAACATTTGGGAATAATCATCCGCTGAAGTACACCACCCGGCCTCTGATGCTCATATTTTACCTGCTGACAGTTGAGACACCGAGCCACAAATCCTACAAAGTCCTTCTTCATCCTCCTCCACCAATAATGCTGCCTCAAGTCCTGATACATCTTCGCGGCACCCGGATGAATGGAATACCGCGAGCTATGGGCCTCCTCTAATATCAACTCCCGAATCCTATCCATATTGGGCACACAAATCTGACCCTGCATCCGCAACACACCATCCTCATCAATGGTCACATCCCTGGCATCATCATGCTGAACCCTATCCTTAAGGACAAGCAAATGTGGATCATCATACTGGTGCTCTCTAATGCGATCATACAAGGAATATGGAGAAACCACACACGCCAACACCCGACTAGCTCTGAAATATCTAATCTCACCATCGATTGGCCAAAGCCTGGACATCTACTGCAAAGGGCCTCTACCCAACTGGAATATACGCCAAACTCCCCATACTAACCGCCTTTCGGCTCAAAGCATCGGCCACTACATTGGCCTTCCCCGGGTGATACAGAATGGTAATATCATAGTCCTTAAGTAACTCTAGCCACCTCCGCTACCTCAAATTAAGGTCCTTCTGCTTGAACAAATGCTGAAGACTGCGATGATCGGTGAATACCTCACAAGATATACCATACAAGTAGTGCCTCCAAATCTTCAAAGCATGAACTATAGCAGCCAACTCCAACTCATGTACATGGTAGTTCTTCTCGTGGGACTTCAGCTAACGAGAAGCATAAGCAATAACTCTACCATCTTGCATCAATACACATCTGATCCCAACTCTCGAAGCATCACAATACACTGTATAAGAACCTGTGGTTGAGGGAAAAACCAATACTGGAGCCGTGGTCGTCTTGAGTTTCTAAAAGCTCTCCTCGCACTCGTCCGACCATACAAATGGAGCACCCTTCTGAGTCAACTTGGTCAAGGGCGATACAATAGAGGAAAATCCCTGAACAAACCGACAATAATAACCTGCCAACCCAAGGAAACTATGAATCTCTGTGGTTGAGGTTGATCTAGGCCAACTCTGCACCGCCTCTATCTTCTTCGGGTCGACCTGAATACCCTCGCTGGACACCACGTGCCCCAAAAAAGCTACTGAGCTGAGCCAAAACTCGCTCTTGGAGAACTTTGCATAAAGTTTCTCCTCCCTCAATCTCTGCAATACAACTCGCAAATGATGTGCATGCTCCTCCTGGCTACGTGAGTACACCAGAATATCATCAATAAAAACAATAATGAATGAATCCAGATTTGGCCGAAATACACTGTTCATCAAATGCATGAACGTTGCTGGGGCATTAGTTAGCCCAAAGGGCATAATAAGAAACTCATAGTGCCCATATCTAATCCTGAAAGAAGTCTTCATAATATCTGAATCCCTGATCTTGAACTGGTGATAGCCCGAACGGAGATCAATCTTGGAGAACACCCTCGCTCCCTGAAGCTGGTCAAATAAATCATCAATGCGAGGTAGGAGATACTTGTTCTTCACTGTTACTTTGTTCAATTGCCTGTAGTCAATGCACATTCTCATGGTGACATCCTTTGTCTTCACAAATAGAACCAGTGCACCCCACGGTGACACACTAGGCCGAATGAACCCCTTATCTAGGATTTCCTGAAGTTGATCTTTCAATTCTTTCAACTTCGCTGGTGCCATACGATATGGTGGAATGGAAATGGGTTGAGTGCCCGGCACCAAGTCAATACCAAAATCAATATCTCTGTCCGGTGGCATGCCCGGCAGGTCTGCAGGAAAAACATCGGGAAATTCCCTCACAACTGGGATAGAATCAATGCTAGGAGTCTTGGCTGCCACATCCCTCATGAATGCCAAATATGAAAGACAACCCTTCCCAACCATAAGCTGGGTCTTTAGGAATGAAATCACCCTGCTAAGAACATAGTCAGTCACACCACGCCACTCGATCCTTGGTACACCCGGTATAGCCAGAGTGACTGTCTTAGCATGACAGTCCAGAATAGAATGACACGGAGATAACCAGTCCATGCCCAAAATAACATCAAAATCTACCATGCTCAATAGAAATAGATCAACTCGGGTCTCCAAACACCCAATAGTCACCAAACACGACCGATACACATGGTTTACAATAATAATATCACCTACCGGGGTAGATACATAAACAAGTAAAGCAACACACCCTCGGGTCGTACCCAAATGATGAGCAAAATATGAGTACACATAAGAATAAGTGGAACCGGGATCAAATAAGACTGAGGCATCCCTATGGAAGACTGAAATAAAACCTGTACTGATGGCATCTGAAGCAATAACATCTGTCTTGCCCTAAAGAGCATTAAAGCGAGCCTAACCACCGCTCGATCGACCTGCACTTCTGGGGCGACCCTTGGCTGCCTGACCCTCACCCCTAGCTGGCGGGGAGGGTACTGAAGAAACTGGACCAGAAGACGAGGGCTGGCCCCTCTGAGATGAGATAGCAGCACGACGAGGACACTGCATCCACATATGCCCAAACTCTCTACACTCATACCAACTCCCGAGTGCTAGAGAATAGGACTGAAGGGAACCCCTCGCGCCGGAGTGACTGGATGACGCACTCGGCCTAGAAGAAGCCTGAACAGATGGAGCTCAAGATGAACTCTATGCTGGAAGAGCGCTGAGTGAAGGCTGACTCTGCTGAGAACCATGGTAACCATGACCTGAAGATGCCCCACGATACTCGGGACGGGTCGACTGAGCGAACCTGAAGGAACGACCTCGACTCTGCTGGAACTAGCCCCTCGAAGGAGCGCCACTGTAACTACCAGAACCTCGAGGCCTCTTGGCCTCCCTCTCATCTCGATCCTGGCAGTGAACCGACTCAATATCTCGAGCTATATCCACCACCTCCTCAAATGAAGCACCCAACACTCTCTCTAGTTATAAGAACACGAAAATGATAGTTAAGGCCATCCACAAATCTCCTGATCCGCTCATGATCAAACGGAACCATCCAGATGCCATAACGAGCCAACTCTGAGAACCTCATCTCATACTGAGACACAATCATATCTCCCAGTCGTAGCCACTCAAACTGCCTACGCATCTCCTCCCTACGGGATCGCGGTACATACTTCTCCAAAAAGAGAGAGGAGAACTCCTGCCAAGTCAAAGGTGCTGCACCAGCCAGCCTATACCGCTCATACGCCCCCTACCAAGTGAAGGCAGCTCCAGTAAACTGAAAAGTAGTAAAATCCAGACCGCTAGACTCAAGGATCCCCGTTGTACGGAGCATACGCTGATACCTGTCAAGAAAACCCTAGGCATCCTCACCCTCAGCTCCACTAAATATCGGAGGCTGGAGTCTACCAAACCTGTCAAGGCGACGTTGCTCGTCCTCGGGCATAACTGGAACCCTGAACTCCTGTACTGGAGCAACTGGCTGAGCTGGAGGTGCCTCTGGAGTCTGTAATCCCTGCACTACCTGCTCAGGTGTGCGAGTAGTGGGGGTCTGATTGCCTCCCCCAACCTGTGAAGTAGCTGCTGCTGTTGTGGTGGTTGAAACCACCCAAGCCAGGCCCGTAAAAACTGTCAATATCTGGGCCAATGTCTCCTGAAGACCCAAAATCACAATGGGCACAACTGGTTCCTAAATTGGTGCTGATGGAGCCTAGTCCTGAGCTGGGGCAACTAGAGGATCCACAGGTGCTGCCCCTGCTGCTCTGCCTCTACCAGACCACGACCACGACCGCATCTACGGCCTCTGGTAGCCTTAGTAAGTGGTACTGGTGGTCATCCGTCATGTCCGGTAGCTCGTGTCCTTACCATCTGAGAGAGAATAGAATAAAGAGAAGTTTAGTACACGGATCAACAAATTATCACGACAGAATTTCAAGAATGTGAAGTTTTCCTAAAAGGTTATGCAGCCTCTCGAGGATAAGTACAGACGTCTCTATACCGATCCGTGAGATTCTACTAAACTAGCTCATGACTCGCGAGACCTAGTAACCTAGGATCTGATATCAACTAGTCACGGCCCAAATCCCAAACCCGGCCGTGATGGCACCTCTCGTGAAGACAAGGCCAGCCAGAACAACACCAATACCTCTTTTTAAGCAATTAATTAACATTTATAAATCCAAACGCATATTAAACAATCATAATGTGAAAAACAGGGATAATCAGAAGGAAACCAACCCAACCCAGCCCAAAAGGGGGTGTCACAAGTCATGAGCCATTACAGAGTCGCTATAAGCCTACTAAACAGAATATCTGATACAAGGTATGGAATAACTGAAATAGCATAAAAATAGGGGAGTCAAGGGGATATGGACGCCAACATCTACCTCGATGCTCCGATCTCGCTACCTGATGTGGGAAGGATGTCAGTGTTCAGGTGCGGACTCTGCTAATCCTGTATCTGCACACATGGTGCAGGGAGTAATATGAGTACTCTGACCCAGTGAGTAATAATAATAAATAATAATCGAAGATAAGAAATCACATAACTGCACAAAATAATTCTATATCACGCAGTAAAAGGAGTAAAACAGTAGAACAGTACAAGATAAAATGAAATCCCCCTTTTAAATAAATCTGGTAAATCAGGCAAAACAACAAGTAAATAGTGAGTAGAAATCTGCCCCTCGGGCCCAATATCAATTGCTCAGAACAGTATCAGCCTCTTGGGCTCAGTATCACATCACATGGGTACCTGCGCTTACTAGGGGTGTACAGACTTCGGGAGGGGCCCTTACGGCCCAAGCGCAATATCAAGCCACCTCGTGACATATATAATAAGGCCCGAAAGTCTTCTCACATCACACTCGAGGCCTGAAAGCCTCCTCACTATACACTCGAGGCTTGAAAGCCTCCTCACATCATGCTCAAGGCCTGAAAGCCTCACTCAGTCCAGAAAATATCATAAGCCCTTCGGGCATCAATAAAATAATAGTTCTCAGCCCAGACAACGGTGAAATATTAGTAAAGTCTCAAAATTCAATTAAAACGGCTTAGTTTGCAGAACAGTATAATCATTAGGATTGAGTTCAAATAACGTGTCAAAATAGTGAGAAAATAGTGATAACAATCCCCGAAGGATTCAAATAATCGGCATTAAGCCCAAAACATGGCAATAAGCCCAAATCACGATGATAATCAAATCAAGTTAGTCAATATGCGGTAAAATATCAAATGGGACGGACCAAGTCACAATCCCCAGTCGTAAACAACCTCACGCTCGCCATTAAGCGCGTATTTCACCTCAATATAGCACTGCGTTATGCAAATCTGGGGTTTCGAACCCTCAGGATATCATTTACTACCATTACTCACCTCAAGCCGGCCAAAATCCTAGCTCGCTATACCCTTGCCTAATCGACCTCCTCGCACGTCAAATATGATCAAAATCACAACGAATACATCACAATAGGCTAAGGGAACATAACCCAATCAAAAAGACTCGAAAAATATCAAAATTTACGAAATTGGCAAAACCCAAGCCTCGAGCCCACTTCTCGAAAAATTAGAAAATTAACATCACCGGATTTCTTATCTCTCCACGAGTCAATACATATCAAAATTACCAAAATCGGAGTCCATTTGACCACTCAAATTCCACTTTGAAATACCAAATTTCCAAGCCCTATCTTTACCCCTTTTGATGAATTTCCACAAATTTCTATGTTAATTCTACCATTAAATCATGTATTTAGGTCATAGAACTCACCTCCAATCACACCCAGTCGAAGTCACCTTCAATTTCGGTCCAAAAGCTCTTAAGGTTGCTCAAAAATGGTGGAAATAAGACTTGGTTCACGGATTCCTCTATGCGAACGCGAGTGATCTCTCGTGTTCGCGATGAACAAAGTCTGCTACTTCCAAAAATACCCTTTGCGAACGCAGTTAAACCCATCCGAACGCGGAGGTCTGAACCCTTAATCTTACGCAAACACGTAGCTACACTGCGAACGCGAAGAACATTTCACCTCTAGACCCCAGTCCTTATACGCGAACGCAAGGACCTTTACGCGGATGCGATGCTTGATCACCTTACCTTACACGATCGCGAGGCCTCAGACGTGAATGTGAAGGTCAAAAATCCTGGCCCTCAAATTCCTTCTGCGCCTTCGCGACTCACTTTGTGCGAACGCTATGGGCAAATACCTGCAACACTTCAACTAGAAAATCTGCAATTTTTACAAGCTAGAATTGGTCCATTTGACCATCCAAAACTCACCCGAGGCCCCCCGGTACCTCAACCAAAAGCACCAACACATCCTAAAACATTATTCAAACTTGTTCCAATCATCAAAACACATCTAACAACGCTAAAATCATCAATTCTCACCAAATTCAAGCCTAAGTTTCTCAAAAACTTCTGAAATACGCATTTGATCAAAAGCCCGACCAAAACACCTCTGAACGACCTTTTGCACACACATCCAAAATCTCATAACGAAGCTACAGAAACTCTCGGAATCCCATTCTGACCCTCGGATCAAAATCTCACCTATCAACCGGAATTTGCCAAAATACTAACTTCGCCAATTCAAGCCTAATTCTACACCGGACCTCCAAAATCAATTCCGATCACACTCCTAAGTCAAAAATCATCCCCCGAAGCTAACCGAATCACCGAAAATCACATCCGAACCCTCCAACTCAATAGTCAATATCCGGTTGACTTTTCCAAAATAAGTTTTCCTTAAAGAGACTAAATGTCTCATTTCCATCCAAAACCAATTCAAATCGACTCATTCACCCAAGACTCTTGAAATAAAACATAATGAAGCAGAAAATGGGGGAAACGGGGTGGTAACTCATATAACAATGGGCCGGGTCGTCACAAGTACTGTGTGGGGAAAGGGGACAAGAGTGGCTGATTCTTCATCCACTCCTGTTGGTCTAACAAAAGAAACAGAGGCAATGGTTATTTGGGGAGAGGCATTTACTGAAATAGAAGAGAGAGAGTGAGCAACACAAAGGGAAGTGGGTCTAGCAAAGCTGCTGAGTGGTTGGTTCAACTTGGGAAAAATAAAGATGAACCTGTTCCATCTGAACAGGAAACCATCACGGACCTACTGATAGGGTTATCAATGGCACCAAAACTCATGTCGTTCCCTATGGTTTCATTCTCACAACTATGCTTGCACATTTCAAGGTAACTATGAAGAAGTAGGAGGTTAGTACAAGAAAGGATCATTTTGGGATTAATACTCTGCTTGCTTGTGATTATGAAGTCAATGTCATTCTTAATGAACCTGGTTCATCTAAAAAGACACCTATCAATAGCAAAGTTAGAGTCTTGGTACAGGAGAGTGAGGCAAAGGATATTGATATAGCAAGGCTGAAGACACGATTGGTTGACATAGAATCTGAGGGAGATGTTCTCAAAACTGAACTTTCAAGGGAAAAGAGAAGAATGATGAAATTCTTTAAGACATGCTGAAACTTCTCCAAGCAAATAGCCCAGCCCCTACCTCTTCCAAGCCTTAAGAATCCTAACCTAGTATAGATCAACCAGTGACGCAGTTCGGGACGTTTTGTTTCTTTTCCTCATGTTTTCAGTATTTTTATTTCTTCTTATGCTTTGTGGTAGAATCTTATCAATCATCAATGAAATTCACTATTTTTCCTCTAACTGTTTGTTTACATTTCTTTGATGGTTTAAATTATTAGTTTGATCTATGATGATTAATCCATGTTTGCATTTGAAGTAGCCCCAGTGGCCATGAGTAAGCTTTAAAATATGGTTATCTCACATTTTTTATGCAACTTTTCGATGGTGCCAAAAGGGGAAAAAAGGTTGTGCTTTAAACAAATGATGTTTACACTTTGAACAATGATGTTTATCAACTTATGTACCTGGTCCTTAATGATAAGTGATAAAAAGGAAAAATATTTCTAACAATGTGTTGATGTTGACTTGAGTTGAAACAGGGCCTATGCTTATGAAAAGCACAGAGTTTGTCATCATCAAAACAGGGGAATTTGTTGGTCCAAGTAAAGGTTAGTTTTGAATACTAACAAAGGAACTCAGGATGAACCAGGTCCATCACTCAGGTGCACAGAAATGGTCAGATTCGAGCATATGGTTTGCACGTGAAGGAGATAAACTTAACTTGGTGTATTTAATATCTCCTAATCGAAAAGGTTGCATAATTGATAAGGAGAAGGACTCCTTAATCAAAGAGAACACTATCCAAGACAGGGAAGGAGTTAGAAGTTAAAATCAACTAGAACTCTTCCACCAAGGAAGAGTTGCATCAGAACTCTAGTTATTTCTTCATCTACTAACTCTATAAATTGCAGGATGTTCTCACATTACAGGTGTTGCACAAAAACACAGAAGTTAAACATGAATTGAGAGCAAAATAGCAAGGCTTTTTGCAAACAGTTTGTGTGTGATTCAAGTGTGCAAACCTGAAGCTACATGAACCACATTGAAGAACCAACTCCATAAAGCGTTTTAAGTGTCTTTCTTTATTTCAAGTTGAATTGTAGTAGGTGTTTTCATATTTTACCTTTCACCTTTATCTACAAGCAATTGTAATAGGCACTTTGAGTATTCAAGTTAGAGTTAACTTGAAGTTGTCGCAACAGTTAGAGATTGGTTGCCACAACGGGATTAGAGTTAATCTTAGGTTTAGAAGAGTTTTGTAAATGTTGTTTTGGCTCAGCGATTTTAGTGGAAGTTTGGAAAAATCCTACTGAGTAGTAGGTCGTGGTTTTTTCACCTTTTGAGCCAGGTGTTTTCCACATAAAAATCTCTGTGTTCTTTATTTTATGTACTTTTAATTCCGCAAACAATAGTAGTAAGTACACCTAGATGAACCAGGTCCTTCCTAAAGCAATTTAAGCAAAAAATTGGGTACCATACAAATCACCCCCCTCTTGTGTGGTATTGACGTTTAGAACATCAGTTATTTCCAGACTATTTTGGTCTTGTGTTTGTTTTCAGAACTATTGTAGCGTTGCTCATGACTTAGTGACTCCCGAGGTCGGGCTTTTACTTTCCGCTTTTATATTGGTTTTGGACTTTTTATCTTTTATGGAATTTAAGTTGAAAAATGGTTTTATTTAAGTTTTAAATGAAATGTGAACTATTTTGGAAATGTGTCGGCTGGCTTAGTTTCACGATAGGCGCCATCACGACCGATCAATTTTAGGGCTGTGATAAGTTGGTATCAGAGCCTAGGTTACATAGGTCTCATGAGTCATGAACGAGTTTAGTAGAGTCTTGCGGATCGGTACGGAGACGTCTTTACTTATTTTCGAGAGGCTGTAGAACCTTTAGGAAAAACTTCGCATTCTTGAATTCTCATCATGCGAATTCGTTGATTCTGGTAACTAAACTTCTGTTATTCTATTTTCTCACAAATGGTGAGGACATGTGCTACCGGTTAGGACGGACGACCACCAGTACCACCAGTTGGGTCTACTAGAGGCCGAGGCTGCGGTCGAGGCAGTGGTAGGGGCAGGGGTGTAGCCCGCCCATCAGCTAGAGCAGCACCTACAGATCTACCAGCCATCGCAGTTCATGATCAGGTCCCAATTGCGGACACTCCAGTACGACCAGCTCAGGCACCGACTGTGCCTATTGTTATTCTAGTTCTTCAGGAGACCTTGGCCCAGATCTTGATTGTGTGCACTAGTCTTGCTCAGGCGGTCGCATTTTCTACAACAGCCACTTCTCAGGCCGGGGGAGGCACTTAGACTCCCACCGTCCATGCACCCAAGCAGGTTATTCAGGGTTTGCAGAGACCGGAGGTACCACCAGCCCAGTCGATTGCACCTGCTCAGGATTTGTGGTACCAGTTATGCCTTATGACGAGCAGCGTCGATTGGATAGGTTTGATAGACTTCAGCCTCCGACTTTCAGTGATGCAGAGGGCGAGGATGCCCAGGGTTTCTTAGACAAATGTCAGAGGATTCTTTGTACAACGGGTATTCTGGAGACCTGTGGGGTCTCATTTACTGCTTTTCAGTTCTTTAGCTTCCTTCACTGGGAGGCTTATGAGAGGCGTAGGCCTTTTGGTACAACACACCTTACTTGGCATCAGTCCTCCCTTCTCTTCCTGGAGAAGTATGTACCGCATTCCTGCAGAGAGGAGTTGCGCAGGCAGTTCGAGCAATTACGTCAAGGGGATATGATTGTGATGCAGTATGAGATGAGATTCTCCGAGTTGGCCCGTCATGCTATTTGGCTGGTTCCCACGGATAGGGCGAGGATCAGGAGGTTCATTGATGGCCTCACTTATCAGTTACGAATTTTTCTGACCAGAAAGAGGGTATCTGCCGCTTCTTTAGAGGAGGTAGTTGACATTGCTAGAGTGATAGAGTCAGTTCACCAAAGAGGGAGGCCACGAGGCCTTGAGGATCTAGCAATTTTGGTGGTGTTCCTTCTATAGGTCAGCTTCAGCAGGGTAGAGGTCGTCCTTTCAGACATGCTCAGTCAGCTCGTTCGGGTCACCATGGTGGATCATCTGTCCATAGTTCTCACAGTTCACATCAGGTTCACTCATCTCTCAGTGCCTTTCCAGCTTAGAGTTCGACTCATGTACCACCTGTTCAGGGCTCATCTATGCCAGATTCTTCTAGTGGGTATCCCGGTGCTCGGGGCTCAATTCAGTCTCCATTGCTAGTGGCCAGTAGAGGTTGCTTTGAGTTTGGAGATTTGGGTCATATCAAGAGGTTTTGTCCCCGTCTTATAGTAGGTTCATCCCAGAAGAGGAGTCAGCCTTCAGCTTCAGCACTAGTTACTTTCCCATCCGCTAAGCCAGCTCGGGGTGGAGGTCAGTCAGCTAGGGGTCGCCCTAGAGGGGGAGGCCAATCTGGTGGTGGTCAGGCCCTTTTTTATGCACTCCCGACCATACCAAATATTATCGCTTCGAATGTTGTGATTACAAGTATCATCTCAGTCTGCCACGGAGATGCCTCTGATTTATTTGACCCTGGTTCCACTTTTTCATATGTGTCATCATATTTTGCTCATTATTTGGATATGCCCCTTGAGTCCATTGTTTCATCTGTTAGTGTATCTACACCGATGGGTGATAATATTGTTGTGGATTGCGTATATTGGTCGTGCGTGGTGAATATTGGGGGTTTGGATACCCAAGTTGACCTTATGTTGCTTTGTATGGTGGATTTTGATATGATATTGGGCATAGACTGGTTATCTAAGTGTCATGCTATTATGGACTGTCATGCTAGGACAGTGACGTTGGTCATGCTGGATGTGCCACAGATTGAGTGGCGAGGTTCGACAGATTATGTTCCCATTAGGGTGGTTTCATTTTTGAAGGCCAACGGATGGTTGGGAAGGATTTCTACCATTGCAGAGGCTCCTACCATTGATTCGGTCCCGGTAGTAAGGGATTTTCCATATGTGTTTCTTGCAGACCTGCCGGGCATGCCACAGGACATGGGTATTGATTTGGTGTCGGGAACTCAACCCATTTCTATTCCACCATATCGTATGGCATCGGTGGAGTTGAATGAGTTGAAGGAGCAGTTTTAGGAACTCCTTGATAAGGGGTTTATTCGGCCTAGTATGTCGCTGTGGGGTGTGCCTGTCCTATTTGTGAAAAAGAAGGATGACACGATGAGGATGTACATTGATTACAGGTAGTTGAACAAAGTCACAATCAAGAACAAGTATCCTTTGCCTCGTATTGATGATTTATTTTACCAGCTTCAGGGAGCGAGTGTGTTCTCCAAGATTGATCTCAGGCCAGGGTATCACCAGTTGAAGATCAGGGACTCGGATATTCTTAAGACAACTTTCAGGACCCGATATGGTCATTATGAGTTCCTTGTGATGTCTTTTGGGCTTACCAATGCCCCAGCAACGTTCATGCATTTTAACAACATCGTATCTTGACTCGTTCGTTATTGTACTCATTGATGATATTATGGTATACTCGTGTAGTCAGAAGGAGCACGCCGAGCATTTGACAGTTGCATTGCAGTGGTTGAGGGAGGAGAACCTTTATGCAAAGTTCTCCAAGTGTGAGTTTTGGCTCAGTTCAGTGGATTTCTTGGGGCACCTGGTGTCCAGTGAGGTTATTCAGGTTGATCCGAAGAAGATAGATGCTGTTCAGAGTTGGCCCAGATCGTCCTCAGCCATAGAGATTCGTAGCTTTCTCGGTTTGGTGGGATATTACCGTCGGTTCGTTGAAGGATTTTCATCTATTGCATCACCCTTGACCAAATTTACTCAAAAGGGTGCTCTTTTCATGTGGTCGGATGAGTGTGAGGCAAGCTTCCAAAAGCTCAAGACTGCCTTGACCACAGTTCCAGTGTTAGCTTTTCCATCAACTTCGAGTTCATATACAGTATATTGCGATGCTTCTAGAGTTGGTATCAGGTGTATGTTGATGTAATAGGGTAGAGTGATTGCTTATGCTTCTCGTCAGTTGAAGCCTCATAAGAAGAACTACCCTATTCACGATTTGGAGTTAGCTGCCACCATCCACGCGTTGAAGATTTGGAGGCATTATCTCTATGGTGTGTTTTGTGAGGTGTTTACTGATCATCGTAGTCTCCAGCACTTGTTCAAGCAGAAGGATCTCAATTTGAGGCATCGTAGGTGGTTGGAGGTGCTAAAGGACTATGATATTACTATATTGTACCATCCCGGGAAGGCCAATGCTTTGAGCTGGAAGGCGGTGAGTATGGGCAGTTTGGCATATATTCCTATTAGGGAGAGACCTCTTACAGTTGATGTTTAGGCCTTGTCCAATCGGTTTGTGAGGTTGGATATTTCGGAGCCTAGTCGAGTCTTAACTTGTGTAGTTTCTCGGTCTTCCTTGTTTGATTGCATTAGAGAGCGCCAATATGATGATCCTCATTTGCTTGTCCTCAAGGATAGAGTTCAGCACGACGATGCCAGAGATGTGACTATTGTCGATGATGGGGTAATGAGGATGCAGGGCCGGATATGTGTGCCCAATGTAGATGGGCTTCGGGAGTTGATTCTGGAAGAGGACCATAGCTCGCAGTATTCCATCCATCTGGGTTCCGCGAAGATGTATCAGGTTTTGAGACAGCACTACTGGTAGAGGAGATGAAGAAAGATATAGTGAGATTTGTAGCTCGGTGCATCAATTGTCAGCAGGTGAAATATGAGCATCAGAGACCGAGTGGCTTGCTTCAGCAGATGGATATTCCAAAGTGGAAGTGGGAGTGGGTCACTATGGATTTCGTAGTTGGACTCCCACGGACTTCGAGGAAGTTCGATGCTATTTGGGTGATTGTGGATCGGTTGACCCACTATTAGAAACACATGGTTTTCCCACAGCGAAATCAGTGGGAAACTAGTGGGAAAATTATATTTTCCCACTGCACTCTCACTGAAAGAGATCACTAGGAAAAAGCTTGGTGGGAAATATCTTCCCAGAGGTGGGAAATTTCCCACAATTTTTCCAGCGAAGAATTAATAGGAAAAATAATGAAGTTTCCCACCAACAATCATTGAGAAATATTATTAGTAATTTTTATTAATTTTAATACATTAGTCAGGTGGTGGGAAAAATGCACGGGGATCTAAAAATAAAATATTAACTTTCCCACTACTAACCGTGGGAAACATGCAAATTCTGAAAAATAAAGTATGAACTTTCCCACAAGTATCCGTGTGAAATATGAATTCTGAAAATATAAGTATGAACTTTTCCATCGATATCAATGAAAAGCAAATTCTGAAAAGAAAAAAAAGTATGAACTTTCACACCGATATCAGTGGGAAATATGCAAGTTCTATAACTAAAGCGACGAACCTTCCCATAGATTTAGTGGAAAGTCCGTGGGAAATCTAGAAATTTATTTTGTGCACAATACTGCTTTTTATATTGCACCACCTGCCAAACAAAAAATACAACCACCAACAACCTAAATACAATTAAACATTCACACAAAATCTTCCTATCCATTTCATTATAAACCAACCAAAATTGAAAATACTAGAAACCAGTAATGCAAATAAACATTCAAATAAGAAATTCAACATTCAATCTTATCCAATTAATACTTAATATCCAACATCCTAGTCCCACTCAAAATCAGATTGATAAAAGAATCTACTCCTTAGTCTTGTTAGAGCACGATAGAGAACGTGGTAGAGGAAATGCACCAGATGCTAAGAGGGAGTTTAGCTGGGCCTTCAACGTCACTAGTGACACGTGTAAATGTAGCATCCTTTCGCCTCATTTCTTCCTCTCTCCGCATTTCCTCTTCCCCCCTCCGCTTATCTTCTTCTTCCCTTTGCTTTGCCTCCTCCTCCCGCGCAGCCCTTTCCCGTGAATACAATTTAGTGATCTCTGCTATTCTTCTCTGCAATAGCTCAAACTTATCCTGATTAATCGAGGACTTTGAGGGAGATGAGCCACCAGAAGACCGACGACAAGAACTAAACTCTGATCCAAGGTCGTAAACTCTTCCCTTATGTACGCCACCAGCCGCCTTAATCCACAAGTCCATATAACTCTCCTGGGATGGTTGGATTGACTTTCCTTGATCATCAGTTGGTTGGCTTTGAATGAACTCCTCCAACTATTGTTTGAAAGTATTCTGCAAAAAAGTTACAACTATTATACGAACAAATTTAATTAATGAAAAATATTAAAAAGTAACTTGAAATATTACATAGGTTGTCTCGGCTCGTGGCTCGATCCAGGTTGTCTTTGTTCCATCCTTTAGCTTCTTCATATGTATATACTCAAATACCTCATCTTGAGTAGCTGGTCTTTGTAAAGACTTTTCCTGTTAAATATATTATCAGTTACAACTCGCGAGTCAATCTGGAAGCACTGATTAGGTGTCCTACAATTTGTTACAAGAATAACTATTGAAGCAGAATTTGACATCCACATCACTAAATGTAGATTTACATTTTAGCATAAATAAATATTCCCAAGAAAACGAACACAGAACACGTAGGTATGTGAAGAATAGGAATATCCAAAGTTGGTGATGCTTTTAGCTATCTTTGTTTCATTCTGGGCTGTACGGAAGGTGATTTACCTATATAATTGGAAGACTGATTTTTGTCCTCATGTTTACTGACCCCAAGTTGAAAATGATAGCAATGAAGTATTGTTACTATTTGGCTGATATACAATGTGTAAGAATATTATACCAGCTTATACTAACTAGTTGTTACATGTTAGCTGACTTTAAAGAATAGTGAGCAATGGAAAGCTTTACACTCAAGAACAATATAAAACCTACAAGTAAGATTCAAATATACAGAATATTATTAGCTTCTTTCTAGATGGATGTATCTTTCTATTTTATATGAAAGCATCTCTGGTCATATTTGAAAGGGGGAGCTAATGAAAAGGGTAAAAACATCGAGCAATTGTAAATGAGGCTGAAATAATCCCGGAATTCCCTAACGGTCTCACACCAACAGAACTCAATTTGTTAGGACTGATCATAAACATAGAATAATCTAAATTGATTAGACACGTACAACACAAAGGAAATATGGATAAGGGAGCATCTCTGGTCATTTCTTACACTTGAAATCACAACTTTTTATCGTAATATTGCCTTCATTCTACATAATTATTTTCAAGTGAATGCTTTGAATCTTAGATAAATAATCACAGTTTCAACAGCAGTGGACAATAGAAGCAGACCATTGGGCGCAGAGCATTTTCTGCACCCACCTCCAAGTCGTACCTCTTGTGCAAGGTGAATTGGAAGATGTTCCATTACATTGAAGAAACCACATGGAAAAAATTTCCCTAGTTTATTTAAGATTAAAGGAATATTACTTTCCATGAAAATTAGGTTTTTATCCCTCAATGTGTTAGAACACAAATCTTTAAAAATAAAGCTTATCTCTGTGATAGGTTTCATATTCTTTCAGGCAATGAACTAAGTGCAATAGGAATTAATGATTCCAAGAAAATGTGATCATGGCTTTTCATATACATCAAATTTTCTTCTTTCATGTGTTCACACCTGGATAAGTTTGACGCATACCCATCGGGCATCTTCAAATTCCTAACCCAGTCACAGATCTTTCGTTTATCATCCAAAGTATATGTATAACTAGCCTTAGGCTTCTCCATCCTGTTATTTACTTCTTTTAGTTCTAATTCTCTTTGCCTGCAATATTCTTGTAAATCTATCCTAGCCTTCAAGTTATCTTTTGTCTTATTCTTGTCATCCATAACAGTATTAAATAGGTTATCAAAAAAATTCTTCTCAATATGCATGACATCCAAATTATGTCGAAGAAGATTATGCTTCCAATAAGATAACTCCCAAAATATGCTTTGTTTAGTCCAATTATGCTCAACGCCATAACCAGTTCTAGCCGATGGAGACTCAGTTACCTTAGGTAGATATTTAACCCTCTCCCAAATTTCCTCACCTGACAAGGTTGGTGGTGGTTCATCATAATCTGTTTGATTCTTCATAAATGCACTAGTATTTCTCCTGAACTCGTGATCCATTGGCAAGAACTGCCGGTGACAGTCAAATAATGTGTTTTTACTTCCATGTCTCAAAGTCAATGCTTTTGTATTTTTCATACAGCAGGGGCAAGCTAACTTTCCAGGAGTCGACCATCCAGACAACATTCCATATGCAGGAAAATTATTAATAGTCCACATCAAAGCAGCAAACAATCTAAAGTTTTGCTTAGTTGATATGTCGTATGTTTCAACACCTTCGTGCCATAATAATTTTAGATCATCAATCAACGGCTGCAAATATACATCAATTGAACCTTTTGGATTACTTGGACGGACTTGTCATACACATTTCAGGTGAAAGATTATATGGCGTAACAAAGACAGGTAAACATGAATATGGTGCAACATAGACAGAAAATGGAGTGAATCCTGTCACACTTCTTTTTTCCTACCACACCCCGAGAGGGTATAATAAAGGAATTTATCAATTAAAGGATGATCGAAAAGATATTATATTATTAAAAAAATTCAGAGTCGCCACTTAGGAGATTTATGGTGTCTCAAGTCACCGGTCCAAATCCCGAGTCGAGGAAAAATTTTGACTCTGTATTACAGTCCGCGAACCAGAAATTTAGGTAAGGAATTCTGTTAACCTGGGAGAAGGTGTTAGGCACTTCCGAATTCCGTGGTTCTAGCACGATCGCTCAACTGCTATAATTGGCTTAATTATCTATTTTCAGAACACTTTTGAACTTATGTGCATTTTATTTTTAACCGCTTTTATTCATTTTTTTCTTTTTTAGAGAAAAATTGCAACGTTATAAAAACGCGTCTCAAACCATGTCACATAAATGCACCCGTGGTCTTTGACATATTTTAACATTGTTGAGATTTGAATTTGGGTCACATAAATGTGCACCGAGTTTAGGAAGGTAATATTATTAAAATAACGCACCTAAAGCAACTACGCATTTTTAGCTTTGTGAGGGCCATGAAAATTTGCTAAATGGCACACCTCGAATTCTAAGGTTGAGTTGAAAATTAATTAAAACAAGGGCCACGCAATTAATTTTTTTTTTTGGCATAGAGCACTTCAATTTATTCTAATGGGATATTCGAATTAGAATTCAGAGGGCCATAATTATTTATATTGTCTAATATGACTCACCTTCAAAAGTCAAGCTGATTAAAAAAAAAACTCAAGGAATTCAAAAGGTTTTTTTATGCTAAGTTCGAACTTATATCGAAAAAATAAATAATTAAAAATCCGATCCTCTTTCAAACCTGGGCCCAAAAGGGAACCCAATTTCGTATTATGCAGTCTACTAGGGCAATGACTTCCATTGACTAAATTACACATGAAACCCAATATTAAAAATGTAGGCAGCTGGAGTGTTGGGAATCAAGGTCGAGCCCCTTGCGAGAACATAAGACTGCACACACGCCCATCACAATTAAACATTGGCCCTGTGAAGCACATATGATAGCAAGGATTGTTATTGTCTATTTTCAAATGATTTTCATATTTTTGGGCCCAAGTTAAGCCCAAATCTACCAAGGGAAGGGGAGATGTTAACGTGTGGATCCTAGGTCGAAACTGGCAAGCTTAAATTAATCCTAACTATAGAAATTAAATCCCAAACTTATTATGCTCATTTAAGAGACTCTTTAATTAATACCAACAGTCCCGTCTCCAAACTGTGATTACTTAGACGGGGAACAATTAAAGAACTGATTTGGTATGAAAATTAAAATAGACAGATAGGCAAATCAAATTATATCTACCATGAATACATGACTGAACCTCACACAACAACCAATTTTGCATTTAACGGGGTATCACAATACTTTAAGCATAATAGACTATATATCATGTACTTTCACCTCTAACTTATAATTATCAACATAACTGTTCTAAACAAAATCACCTACCAAACAAGAACAACCTACTTCAGTCAAAATTAAAGCTAAACTCAAATGTTTGAAGAAGTATGTTGGTGCAGTACCTTGATAGTCCCAAAATAACATACATTTAACTAACATAGCTTAATCACAACATTTAGATAATGGTCAGTATTTTTATCGAGCCCTTTGCCTCAATAATCCAAAATCAATTACAACAACAAGAATTTCAAAAGTAAGTGAAATTACTGCAAAGGCTATACTAACTACAACAGAGATAGGTTGCCTAATAGTTCCTATGTTGAGCATACAACACATCACTTAACTAAAAAAAACAACTGAAACTAAACTAATAAATTTGAATATGCAGAAGCCACATTTGGAACTCCGAATTTTATTTTATTTTACTATTAAACTTCATGTGAGATGAATCTAGGAACATGTACCTCGAATATGAAATATAGGAAAACAAAGGAGAGTCACTAACCAAGCAGCACGACAATAAAAACTCAGCAACCGGTAGAGCCAATTTGAACAGAAAATTTAGGTGCAGCAAGCCGAGAAAAAGTTTAATCGAATAGAAAACTTTGCAACATCAAATCAAACTTTCACAAACCCATCTCAATCTATTTTTTAAATCCCAGCTGATTCAAATGTCCTTTCAAAGATGAAAAAGTAATCAGAAATGCAAAATGATCAATGAAACAGTAAAAAAAATAGTACGGCCTTTTAATTTTCAAATCATTTCTCTTTTCCTGTATCTATCTCTTTCTTATCTCTTAAGCTCTTAAAATTCTGTATTTCTTAGCTTTCCCTCTATGGCTCTCTTTTTTCTTAGAGTCCCCTCCTGTCTGTTCATTCCAGCCTTTTAAATAGGCATTCCATGAGTACATTCACCACTATTAGCTTATCTTCTTAATTTTTAATTATCCATTAACTTAGTGCTGTTATCTAAATTCAGTAGTGCACCTCTTAACTTTGTTAGCAGCACCTATTTCAATTATTGAGGTTCCAATTTTCCAAACTACCCCCTAAAGCTCCTGTGAATTACCCTGAATCCAGACTGGATCAAATTAACCCTGGCTGAGCCATGAGACAACCAACCCAATACTGAACCTCAACCCAAATACAATGAGACCAAATTCTATGAATCAAAATGAAACAGGCAAAAACAGAGAAGATTCAAGTAATATTTGAAATTCAACTAATGAACACACAACTAATGAAAGTTAAACTATATAATAATAGACAGCTTATACTAATCAAATAAAAGATAATTTTTTACAAACTAACATGCATGTACATGCCACTCTAAAACCGGGAAAGTAAGAGAGTTCAAAAGAAAGGGGAAGGAGCAGATACATAGAAGAAAAATATAAACAAATAGAAAAATTAACAAAATAATACCTAAAGACCGAGCTAAGAGTTGATTCGATCAACTCTTGAAAGGCTTCCAATAATCTAGACCGGAATAACCTTTAATCGTGTGTTTTCATATGAAAACACACGAATAAAGGTCACTACAGCCTAAACTCTTCCACAGACTTGTCGATTTGGACTTTTGGATTTTTAGGGTTCCTCTTTGAATCAAGATTCGAGAGATTCTATTGATATTCAAAGGAAGTGAATGAGATATTTGGAATGAGGGGAGGCAGGGAGTTTTAGGGTGTAAATTTGGGGCGGTTTGGTGGTGGTTCGGGCAGCTAGGGTTTTTGACTCCGATCTTCGATCTGAAATTCAAAGCGTTTGAGGATGATTCGAAGGAATCATATTGTGGATTCGGAGAGACGGGAGTGATGAGGTTCTATGATGTAAAGATGGGGTTTTTTGGTGGTTGCCCGCCGCCATGGGCGATTTCCGGCGGGTGGAAGACGGCTGAGTAAGGGGCGTTCTATTTGGTCTCTGCAGAGAGACGAGACCTGGGGGGATTCTGAGGGGGTAGGGGTAATGTTTTGAGTATATTAAATTGGGTAATTAATTAGAGCCGTTGGATGATTCAAAACCAATGGCTGTAATTAATTCCTTAATAAAACGGGGTCGTTTGGTTTCAGGGTAGGGTGGACCGGGTATTGGGACGGGTTTGGGCCAGTTTTGGTTGGGTTTACACGGGTTTTGCATTGGGCCTGGGGGTTTTTGAACAAATTGGCCCAACCAAATTTTCCCTTCTCATTTAATTCTTTTCTTTTTCAGAAATGAAAACTAAAATTCTAAATTAAATTATAAAACCAAATTAACCTATCAAAAATATTAATTAACTCTAAATAATAATTATCATAAATAATTAAATACGAAATTAAAAGAAAATCAGATAATTTTGACATCAAACACTAAAATGCGAAGTACGTTATTTTTTGTGATTTTTTTATTATTGTAAAACAACCACTTACTTAATTAATTCTAATTGTAAAATTAAATCCTAAATGCAAATGCATCCTATTTTCGTATTTTTCCATTAATTTAAACAAAATAAACGTGCATAAACAAATGCAAACAATAATAGAAAATACCACAAAAATCCACAAAATTGAAAACAAAGAAAGAATTATTTTATTTTGAAATTTTGGGAGTAATTCTCATAGGGCAAAAATCACGTGCTCACAGCTGCCCTTCTTTGCTTGGAAACATGAAGAGTTTCCGTGCAAAGATAAAGTGAGCGGATACGAGCGATTTTTGCCCGTTTAAATATTCCGTGGGAAGAATTTTTTGGAAGATCTGACCGAACCTCTGCTTCGAAGGTTTCCTACATATCCTTGACTATAAAGAAATCATGTAATGTAGTTCGGAAAGTTTGGTAGCTGGGACTACCATGAAGCTGTGATCTCACTGTTGCTGTTGCTGCTGCTACTGCTTATTGACCTCCTTATTACACCATGACAACATAAAAGAAGATAGACTAAACTATGATCTATGAATTATAAAGATCTATTCTATACTTCTCAAGCTTGATCTTGCAGTTTCTGCTGCTTGTTTGACTTGTATTATCCAAGTGAGATTCCTTTGTTGCCAACTTGAATTGTAATCTGGAATGCTTTCCCTTTTCTTCAGGTGGATGGCAGATTGTTGAACTTGAACTGCTTCTTCCCTTCCTATGAAACTTGAATTGTTTTCCCCTTGAAACTTGAATCGTCTTCTTTTGACCATTGTTGCCTTCCCTTGGTTCTCCAGGTGGGCGCATGACTTCTTGACTTGAACTGTACTCCCTTGCTCTCCAGGTGGACGCCTGACTTCCAAAACTTCAACTATTGTTCCTTGTTCTCCAGGTGGACGCCTGACTTCCAACATCTTCAACTATTCTTCCTTGTTTTTCAGGTGGACGCCTGACTTCCAAAAACTTCAAATATTGTTCCTTGTTCTCCATGTGGATGCCTGACTTCCAAAAACTTCAACTATTGTTCCTTGTTCTCCAGGTGGACGCCTGACTTCCAAAATCTTCAACTATTGTTCCTTGTTCTCCAGGTGGACGCCTGACTTCCAAAATCTTCAACTACTATTCCTTATTCTCCAGGTGGACGCCTGACTTCCAAAATCTTCAACTATTGTTCCTTGTTCTCCAGGTGGATGCCTGACTTCCATAACTTCAACTGTTCTTTCTTGTTCTCCAGGTGGACGCCTGACTTCCAACAACTTCAACTATTGTTCCTTGTTCTACAGGTGGACGCCTGACTTCCAAAACTTCAACTGTTCTTCCTTATTTTCCAGGTGGACGCCTGACTTCCAAAAACTTCAACTATTGTTCCTTGTTCTCCAGGTGGATGCCTGACTTCCAAAAACTTCAACTATTGTTCCTTATTCTCTAGGTGGACGCCTGACTTCCAAAAACTTCAACTG
The DNA here is from genome assembly GCA_026770625.1 of Nicotiana glauca. Classification (NCBI taxonomy): domain Eukaryota; kingdom Viridiplantae; phylum Streptophyta; class Magnoliopsida; order Solanales; family Solanaceae; genus Nicotiana; species Nicotiana glauca. Next base: position 52,155 of record MU750481.1, on the reverse strand, counting down.
TTCTTCCTTGTTTTCCAGGTGGACACCTGATTTCCAAAAACTTCAACTATTTTTCCTTGTTCTCCAGGTGGACGCCTGACTTCTAAAATCTAGACAAAAACAAAAGAAAATTTTCTGCCCCAGTTTGATAGCTGGGCGCATCCATGAGTGTTAATTGAATCATATTACCAAATATCATTAAAACTTTGTAAGCTAGATCTCAATGACAATTTTATATTTTCCTAAAGGTGTGACTTCTGTTTAATCTTGCTGTCTAAGACAGTCTTAAAACTACATCCCTTTATCCGGGAGGGTCCTGAAAATTTCTTATCAAATCTTATCTTATGTGTGACAACTTTTACGTTTGAATTATACTTCCCTACAATATAACTTACGCTAAACCTTGTTACCTAATGGAGTTCTTAAAGTTAGGTCCCATTATTCAAGAGGGTCCTGAAAATTTCTAATTGAATCCTATCTCAAACATGCAAACTTTGAATTCGACTTATATTCCTTAGGGTACATTTATGCTAAATTTTTCTACTTATGATTGTTTAACTAGGTCCCATTTTCCAGGAGAGTCCTAACAACTTCAAATTAAATCCTATCCTAATAATGAAAGCTTTAAAGCCAACTTATGTCCTTTTGGGATACATTTATACTAGATCTTGCTACTCATGATTGTTTTGAACTAGGTCCCATTTTCCAGGAGGGTCCTGAAAACTTCATATTAAATCCTATCCTAAGAATGAAAGATTTAAAGCCAACTTATATCTCTTTTGAATTTTAGACTAAGTCCCATTTTCCAGGAGGATCCTGAGAACTCCTAATTGAACTTGGGGGAAAAAGGTGGAAAAGATGGTGCTTCTTTTGGTGAATTTATGTTAAATTCTGCTACTTATGCTTATTTTAACCTTTAAATCAAGTCTCATTTTCCAGGAGGGTCATTAGAATTTGTATGATCGAACCTATTTGGATACTTACTCTTTCCCTACAGAGGGTTTCTCTGACACAAACGACACTTTCTGCCCCTGTTTCAAATCAAAGAAAATCTTGTCAGTTTTAAAAATATGGTGGTTGGTTGTGATACTCTTGCTGGGGATGGTTTTCCCCTTTCTCCTTTCCTTGCTCTGTTTTGCTCGACTGCCTTGAACCTGGTCAAGAATTTCCGACCTTCTGAATACTCCTTAGCCACAAAATTCCTAAATGTTGTTTTCCACTTCTAGTCTTCTTATCTGACCCCATTCCTTTTCATGAAATCTTAAATTATTCCATCATTTGGACTTTTAATGACGCCTTTTACATCGCATCACATTATCTTTGGTATGTCCTCAGCATATTTCGCTTTGCACCATACTGGAAACTGGTAGTAAACTCTGAAAATCCTTCTTATTTGTTAAAAACAAACTATTATTGAAAAAGCCTTAGCCAAACGAAATGAAATGCGATGATTTCAAAAGATAGAAAATAACAAAGAAAATCCTCTTTTAGAAGATTGTCTGAGAAAAGAAAAAGACTTATCTGAATGGAATAAATGATCCCAATGATCATGTTGTGCATTTCGGATTAATCAACCAGTCTATTAAACCAATCAATTTTCCAATTGTCTTGCTTTGCGCCTAAGGATTTCCACAACCCAATTCTTTTGCCGAATCACCATCTTTGTTCAGCTTGGTGCCTTGACGGATCTTTTTTGTCAACCTTATCTCATTTGTCTTTTTCTCAATTATCCATCGCCTTATAGTGCCCTTCGAGGGGTTTTCACCAATAAGACTCTCTCGTTTTTTTTTCTTCTTTTTCTTTTTTTTAAACCGGAGTATTGCCCCTGTCTTGCCTGACTTGGCATCTCTCGAAGATTGATCGGGAGGTCTTTCTTGGGATAACAATGTGGGTTCTTTGGAAAGAAATGGGTGTCAAAAAGGCTCAAAACAACTTTAATGTGTTAAAATTACAATTTTTGGAATCAGACTTACTTCCATAATCACAACTTCTGCCCCAGTTTCTTGCTTGGGAATCTTTTGACTTTTATTTTACTATGATCGGGCCGTGAGGCTGCCTACGTATACTTAACAGGAATCAGGTCAAACGTAGTTCACCTGATTTTCCTTGTTGTTATAGTTTTCCTCTTCATTTATTATTAATTTTTTTTCTATGTTGTTTTTTTTCTTTTTTTTTCTTCTGGTTATTGATTCCAAAAGAGGGGTATGAAATAAAAATAGATAAGGCTCAAAAGGGGAAATAAAGGGTAAAGTGTTTAGATAGCAGAACAGGTTGCCTTCGTCATTTCACCCTTCGAGATAATGCCAAGTACAATCAATCAATAATCATATCAAAGAAATCATACATAATATCTCTTGACTGCATCGGAATTGATAGCCATATCTATGCATTTTCCTTCGATATCTGTTAAACATAAAGCACCATTGGACAATACTCTGGTCACAATGAATGGTCCTTGCCAATTCGGGGCGAACTTGCCCTTCACTTTAGCTTGATGTGGAAGGATACGTTTCAACACTTACTGTCCCACTTCAAACTTCCGGGGACGCACCTTCTTGTTATATGCTCTTGCCATTCTCTTCTGATACAACTGGCCATGACATACTGCTGCCAACCTTTTTTCATCAATCAAGTTCAACTGCTCCAAACGGGTTTTGATCCACTCATCATCATCAATCTCAGCCTCAGCGATAATCCGAACGGACGAGATTTCAACTTCCACAGGTATTGCTGCTTCAGTGCCACATACCAACAAAAAAGGAATTGCACCTACCGAAGTACGAACAGTAGTGCGATAACCCAACAGTGCAAATAGTAACTTTTCATGCCATTGCCTGGAACCTTCTACCATTTTTCTCAATATCTTTTTTATGTTTTTGTTGGCTGCCTCGACTACTCTATTCACCTTGGGACAATATGGGGTGAATTGCGATGCATAATCTTAACCTGTTGACATACTTCCTTCATCAAATTGCTGCTAAGATTAGCACCATTATCTGTGATGATTACCTTGGTTATCCCAAATCGACATATGATGTTTGAATGAACAAAATCAATCACTGCCTTCTTGGTTACAGACTTGAAAGTTTTAGCCTCAACCCACTTGGTAAAGTAATCGATGGCCACTAGAATGAACTTGTGTTCGTTTGATGCTGCTGGATCGATGGGTCCAATAAGATACATGCCCCAAGCAACGAAAGGCCATGGTGCTGACATTGTGTACAATTTTGATGGTGGAGAATGAATCAAATCACCGTGTATCTAGCATTGATGAAATTTGCGCACAAAGCCAATACAATCTCGCTCCATGGTGAGCCAATAATACCATGCTCGAAGGATCTTCTTTGCCAACACATATCCGCTCATATGTGGACCGCATACCCCTGAATGTTCTTCTGACATGATAGCCGTGGCTTGCCTAGCATCTATGCATCTTAGCAATCCAAGGTCTGGTGTTCTTTTGTACAAAACTCCTCCACTGAAGAAAAATACATTTACCAACTGTCGAATTGTTCTCTTTTGATCTCCCGTGCTTGGACTGGGTATATCCCCATTCTGATGTACTCCTTGATATCATGGAACCATGGTTCACCATCAAGTTTTTCTTCCACTATGTTACAGTAAGCATGTTGATCGCGGACTTGAATATGCAAAAGATCAACATAAGCTTTATCCAGATGGTGCAACATTACTGCTAAGGTAGCCAAAGTGTCGGCAATCTCATTATAGATTCTTGGAATATATTTGAATTCCATGGATCGAAACCGCTGACAAAGATCATGCAAACATTGTCGGTATGGTATGAGCTTCAAATCCCGTGTTTTCCATTCTCCTTGAATTTGATGCACCAGAAGGTCCGAGTCTCCCAAGACCAAGACTTCCTGGACATCCATGTCCGCAGCTAACCTTAAACCCAAAATGCATGCCTCATACTCAGCAATGTTATTGGTACAATAAAAACAAAGCTGAGCCGTAACAGGATAGTGATGCCCTGTTTCAGAAATAAGCATAGCACCTATTCCAACTCCTTTCATGTTTGCAGCACCATCAAAGAAAAGTTTCCAACCTAGTTTTTCAATTAATTCCAGCTCATTAATATGCATTACCTCTTCATCAGGAAAATAAGTCCTCAATGGCTCGTATTCTTTATCGATTGGGTTCTCGGCCAAGTGATCGTCCAGTGCTCGGGCTTTCATTGCAGTCCTCATCACATAGACGATGTCAAACTCCGTGAGTAATATCTGCCACTTCGTAAGTCTCCCTGGGGGCATAGGCTTTTGGAAGATATACTTCAATGGATCCAAGCGTGAAATGAGGTAAGTAGTGTAGGACGACAGATAATGTTTCAATTTCTGTGCTACCCAGATTAAGGCGCAACATGTCCTCTCAAGGTGAGTGTATTTAACCTCATAAGCCGTGAACTTCTTGCTAAGATAGTAGATGGCTTGTTCCTTCCTGCCTGTGATGTCATGCTGCCCCAGTACACAGCCAAATGAATTTTCCATGACTGTTAAGTAGAGAATCAATGGTCTCCCTAGTTCAGGTGGAACAAACACAGATGGGTTTGATAAGTACCCCTTTATCTTATCAAATGCTTCTTGACACTCCCCAGTCCACTCGACCGCAACATCCTTTTTCAACAACTTGATAATAGGCTCACAAGTTGCTGTGAGCTGAGAAATAAACCTGTTGATATAGTTCAACCTCCCTAACAGACTCATCACTTCATTCTTGTTCTTCGAGGGTGGAAACTCCTGGATAGCTTTGATCTTTGATGGGTCCAACTCAATGCCTCGACGACTGACTATGAATCCCAACAGTTTTCCGGATAGAACACCAAATGTGCATTGCCGGTATGGTATGAGCTTCAAATCCCGTGTTTCCCATTCTCCTTGAATTTGATGCACCAGAAGGTCCGAGTCTCCCAAGACCAAGACTTCATGGACATCCATGTCCGCAGCTAACCTTAAACCCAAAATGCATGCCTCATACTCATCAATGTTATTGGTACAATAAAAACGAAGCTGAGTCGTAACAGGATAGTGATGCCCTGTTTCAGAAATAAGCACAACACCTATTCTAACTCCTTTCATGTTTGCAGCCCCATCAAAGAAAAGTTTCCAACCTAGTTTTTCAATTAATTCTAGCTCATCAATATGCATTACCTCTTCATCAGGAAAATAAGTCCTTAATGGCTCGTATTCTTTATCGATCGGGTTCTCGGCCAAGTGATCGTCCAGTGCTCGGGCTTTCATTGCAGTCCTCATCACATAGACGATGTCAAACTCCGTGAGTAATATCTGCCACTTCGTAAGTCTCCCTGGGGGCATAGGCTTTTGGAAGATATACTTCAATGGATCCAAGCATGAAATGAGGTAAGTAGTGTAGGACGATAGATAATGTTTCAATTTCTGTGCTACCCAGATTAAGGCGCAGTATGTCCTCTCAAGGTGAGTGTATTTAACCTCATAAGCCGTGAACTTCTTGCTAAGATAGTAGATGGCTTGTTCCTTCCTGCCTGTGATGTCATGCTGCCCCAGTACAGAGCCAAATGAATTTTCCATGACTGTTAAGTAGAGAATCAAAGGTCTCCCTAGTTCAGGTGGATCCAACATAGGTGGGTTTGATAAGTACCCCTTTATCTTATCAAATGCTTCTTGACACTCCCCAGTCCACTCGACCGCAACATCCATTTTCAACAACTTGGTAATAGGCTCACAAGTTGCTGTGAGCTGAGCAATAAACCTGTTGATATAGTTCAACCTCCCTAACAGACTCATCACTTCATTCTTGTTCTTCGAGGGTGGCAACTCCTGGATAGCTTTGATCTTTGATGGGTCCAACTCAATGCCTCGACGACTGACTATGAATCCCAACAGTTTTCCGGATAGAACATGAAATGTGCACTTGGCAGGGTTAAGTTTGAGGTTGTACCTGCAAAGCCTTTGGATAAACTTCCTTAAGTCTCCGACGTGGTCGGCCTATTGCTTTGACTTTATGATCACATCATCCACATACACCTCAATTTCCTTGTGTATTATATCGTGAAACACAGTGGTCATTGCCCTCATGTAAGTTGCTCCAGCGTTCTTTAAACCAAATGGAATTACCCGTTAGCAATAAGTTCCCCATGGCGTGATGAATGCCGTCTTTTCTACATCTTCTTCATCCATCATAATCTGATGATACCCAGCATAACAATCTATAAAAGATCCAATATCACGCTTTGCATAGTTGTCAATCAAGATGTGGATATTGGGTAATGGGAAATTATCTTTTGGGCTTGCTTTGTTGAGATTGCGATAGTCAATGCATACTCTGATTTTACCGTCCTTTTTCGGCACTGGCACAATATTAGCCAACCAATCAGGATATCGAGTAACCCGAATAACGTTTGCATCCAACTGCTTGGTTATTTCTTCCTTAATCTTCACACTCATATCAGTTTTGAATTTCCTCAATTTTTTGCTTGACGGGAGGGAATGCTGGGTCGGGGGACAATTTGTGAACCACTAAATCGGTGCTTAAGCCCAGCATGTCATCATATGACCATGAAAAAATGTCTTTGAATTCAATAAGTGCTTTATTAACTTTTCCCTGATATTCGGTTCAAGATGGACGCTTATTTTAGTCTCTCTGATGTTATCTGTGTCCCCTAGATTGATGGCTTCTGTATCCTTCAAAATTGGGTTTGGGTTTTTCTTCGAAGTGACGTAGTTACTTACTAATCTCTTCGAAGGCTTCATCCTCATCATATTCTAACTCATCATCATAATCTACTTCTTGCACTATTAGTTCGGAGTTAGATTGATTTTTTAGACTGGGCTAAGGATTCCTCATGTATGCCATATCATTGGGACCAACGTAAAAAGAACTGTACAGAAAAGAAAAGAATAAAAAAAAATATCATGAATAATGAAGAAGAGAAATTTCATTTTATTGGAATATACAAGATAACAAGGTTTTCACACTTAGGCAGACTAAAAAAATAAAATCTGGAGTATAACCCTGGAATAATCCAGACAAACTTGAAGGAAAATCAGAGCGAACTACCAAGACTCCTTCCTGGCTAGCCAAGAAAAGAATATCTTTCTAATTACCATGTTTCTCATCTTAGACACTGAGTTCTGCATCAATATTGCCAAGAGAATTACCAACTTCAATATCATCAGATTTAATCAACACGTTCTCAAGAGGATTCGCCTGCTCCTTATCACTGTCATTGATCATGATTACCCCTTCGTGAATTATTCTTTCTATTTCCTTTTTCAAAGAATGACAATTCTCAATGCTATGCCCTTGGACATTAGAGTGGAACATGCATCGTGCAGTAGGATCAAAGCCTTTTGCATATGGGTCTGGAGTATAACCGATGAGTGGCTCAATCAGGCCGGAACGCTTTAACCTTTCAAACAAACTTGTATAAGATTCTCCGAAAGCATTCTCTTTTTTCAGTAGTCTTTTTATTTTATACTCTGGCTTCGGTTGGAACCTCTTGCAGGTAGGTGGCTGATATGCTTGCGGAGGCATATGAGACATTTGTGGAAGTGGTGCAGACCATCGTAGGCCTTGGGGATGTGGAGCATATGGTGGTGCAATGTGGACAGGATATCGGGGAAGTGATATACGATTTTGGGGGTTCTATGTAGAGAAATAGTGGTCGGGAGAATTAAAAGGATATCCACGGGGCTGATATGGAGGCTGAGAGCGTTTAGCAAGAATGACCACTGGACCTTATCGTTGGTGGGGCTCAACAACATTTTTTCTGTCCATGGGAAGATTACCCTTAGCAACTTGTTCGCTCCATCTGAGCCAAAATTTCCTAAAACTTTCTTTAGGTTTCTTTTCTATCTGAGATATGGAAGAGTGGTTTATGTATTGTTCTGAAAGTGTCGCACAAAATCCTGGGCCATGTCATCCCATGTATGCCACTTACCGAAATCTTGACAATTATACCATTCCAAAGCTGCCCCAGTCAAGCTTTTACTAAAATATGCCATTAAGAAATCATCCTTCTTGCCAACATTTCTCATTTCACTGCAATAATCCCTCTGATGGGCTACCGGATCTCCGTACTCATCATTCAAATTAAACTTTGGTACTTTAAACCTTGCGGGCAAGAGGATGTCAGGGAGTGTACACAACTCTTGGTAAGACATGCTGCCTTGGTCTTCTGTCCCTTACACATTTTTCAAGGACTGTTCTATGTTCTTCATCCTCCCAGAACTTGGAGGAAGAGTGATGGAGATATTAGGGTGATTTGGGATATGCCAACGTTTGGGTAAGGGAAGTATCTGAGAAACCAGGTGGTGGTGGTGGTGGTGCCTTCCCAACTTTGTTATGTGCTGTCTTAACATCCTTGCCTCATCAGCCAAGCCAGTGTCCTGTTCAACCAATCGTTTTTGGGTACCGATATCAACCAACCCAATTTTGTTATTATCTGCCATTGCTTTTTGGCTTTTATGTTGTGGAGATGAGTTATTACTTTGGGAACCACAAACCAACCACTTTTCTGAATATTGAAAATGAACAAAATAGGGGCATCCTGTTAGTGTTAAGGCTTTAACAGATAGGCAAACACACATTAAGAATGCAATGCATCGAAGCAGTTAATCATTTCTATTATGCATTTGCTTGGTTGCTTGTGTCATCCCGGCTTTTCCTAATTATAACCTCTCTTTTATTTACACTCATACCTTCCTTTGTTTGATCCTCTCTTATTTTTTTCTTTTAATTATGGTCGAATCTTATGCAGATTGACTATGTATCATGACCCCGCATGAATCAGAACGTGTGTAGTTGTGGCGGATAAGTGCAAAAATGACTAAAATTTTTTGGGATTTTCAATTCTTTTCATAAAAAGAAAATTCTTTGCATTAAAATAGTAGACTCCAACAACATAATGATAATACAGACTCAAGTAAAATCAAGAATACATTAATGTTCCTGGTGCCCGCGGGACATCATTCAGTTTCGCCGCGGGCCTAAATGTGAGATCCCCTTGCAGTCGCTCCAAATCACTCATAACTAGGCGGATGAAAGTCATCACTGCAGCGAAAAAGGTGGTACGAGTCATGTCTTCACATTTTGGCACTTCACAACAATATAATCAGCAATAGCGATGACCCTCTCTCTGATCCTACCCTTTTCCTGAAGCAGACGCCCCACCTGTTGATTACGGGCTTCTAATACTTAAGAGTTATGAAGGTGTTGTTTTTGCAATTGCCACATTCCTTCCTCCATCTGAGCCATCAGATCATAACAGTGCTCCCTATTAGTTTGGAAATCTCTAGCCTGCTTGACTGACTCATTCTCGAGAGTGGCTATCTTCCTTCTTAGGATAGTGATGGTCCCTTCATAGCCCCTCTTTATCTGTTGCATAAATCGTGCCCACTCTTCTGCCCCTTTTTTCCATCTTGCCCATATTTTTGCTAGACTAGCTTTAGATTTTTCCAGGTCTTCTTGACACTCAAGGGCTTTCTTTTTCTGACCGCTTATGAGTCTTTTATCAGCCCGGCTTCTTTTCGCATTTCTAGCAGTTTCTCTCATTTTTTGGACTTGGGCTTGGAGGGCCTCATTTTCCTAAGTTAGCTTTTTCTTTTCGCCTTCACCTGCAGCTGCTTGGATACTGTTTCCAAAGTTGAGGTCCCTGATTTGCCTTTCCAACTTGCTTATTTTGGCCCTATATCTTTCTTCATTTGCTAACCAGCCCCACTGCTCTTGCGAGTCGTCGGTGAACTGTTGGACATGAGCTCTTTTGGCAGGTCTTTCAGGAATTTGAAACCTTTTGCCAAACCAAATAGTGTACTTGGGGCCTACCTCACTTCTGGCTAAATCCCGAACCATGGTCTTAGGCTCCAGGAATCTTCCTTGATTCCATACTTCGCGAACCCTTCCTTCCGGAAATGTGTCCTTTGGACCTAACTCTATGACATGTTTGCTCAAATCTTTATCGCGGGGAATGGTTTGAAATCTGCCCAGTTGACGCAGCACTCTGTGAGGAGCAAATGGTTGGATGCTCTGGATGCCTATAAGGAGAAGGTAACACAATTCAGCCGACGTGTATATTGCTTCAGTGATAAGGAGCCATCCGAATGCCCACTCAATTTTATCGGCATTCAAAGAATTAAAGAGTGCAAACCAAGCCTCAACACCTTAAGGAAATACAATACCCTTCATTCGGATTTCAAATTCGTCGATGCATTTCAAACCGGTCAAACCGTGGTTCATGTATCCAACCCAGTGGCAAAGATGTTCCTGGATCCACAACTGTAGTAGTAAATTGCAGCCTTGGAAGAAACTTCCCCCTTCTTGACAAATAGTCAAAGCTCGATAAATCTCAAACAAAATCAGGGGAATCAAGGTACCATTAGCTCTCTTGATTGACACATCAACCATTCCTACGAGGCCCAGTTCTATGTTGTCGTCATTTTGTGGACAAATTACAGTACCCAAGAATGCTACTATGAAAACTAAACCTCGTCTTGCCTCCCACTTGTCTTTATTTTTGGCATGAGTCAAACCAGTGTTCGGTGCTTTGAAGCCTTTGGGGTTACCATAGCGATGATGCAAGAACTGGAAAGTGCAACATCTTCTAGACAAATTCATATCCTGAACATCTCGGCTAACACTCAACATGTCGAGGAATTTGTGCGGAGATACGGGCCTTGGTGATACAGGGTATAGACTTCTAAGGTTTCCACTAAGTCCGGCATAACCCGCAATTTCCTCTAGGGTGGGTGTGAGCTCAAAGTCAGAAAAATTGAATATATTGAGAGTGGGATCCCAAAATGGTATCAAGGTCTCAATCACGTCCAATCTTAGCTTGATGTTTAAAAGTCCGATAAGTCCACCCAAAACTTTGACCAAAGTTTCTTTATTGTCTTTCCCTAAATCGTTCTACCACATATGAAGTTGTAAAGGGATCTCTTTAAGAGCTGAAAAGGGTTTATTTTCATCTGTGCTCATCCTGCACATTTATTAGGGTGATTTAAAAGAAAAAATCAAGACTTGTTTTGACTCAAAAAGTTGTCATTATTTCAAAATTTTATAAAAATATATGGCTTTGTTAATACGGCCTTTCAGCACTTCGATAAAGAAGATTTAAAGGTTGTGTTTGCTAACCGGCCAAAAACTCCAAAAATGACCAAATGCGGCTATTCTTGCAAAAACGACCTTTCGGCGTCCTTTTGGGGACATTTGGCTATTTTGGACAAGAATGACATTACCTTTACTTATGGCAAAACAACGACATTTATTTTCCTATAATGTTTCCTCTTTTTTTTCAAGTAGTTAAACTATGGGTGTTTAACGGGTGGGCCGGGCCTATTTGTTTTGGACCCGTACGGGTTACGGTCCTGGCTGGTTCCGGGTTGGTTCTTAATAGGTTTAACAGGTTCGGGTCCATCCGGGTAAAAATTGAACCGTAATGGTTACAGGTTGAGGGGGCCGGGCCGGATTTAGTGTATTTTTAATTTTTTTTCCGGATTTTTGTATAAATATTGTAAGTTATATTAATACAAAGTATTAACATAAAGAATACAAGGAAGATGGGAAAAAATTGCACTTATTGCAAGTGCTACTTTTATTTCATAATTCAAACTTACAAATTGAAAGGTTTACATTTTTAACAACAAGTAAATTCAAAGGTTTTGCATTGCCTTAGTAAGTTCTTCATAATAAATATGAACCGATTGACCTTCTTTTGGAGTGTTAAATTTGGATAGGTTACCATGTGTTAATATATCTCCAACTTCCTCGTCTTCTGGGCTATCAACATCTTCACATCGTTGATTTCTTCGTTCCGATCTAATTCAATCTTTGAAACATACTAAAACTTCCAAAGCATTGCTTCCCAATGAGTGGCGGGTGTCTCCAAGCTGTTGTCTTGCTTGGATAAATGCACTCTCCGATGCAACAGTAGAAATTGGCACATTCAGCACGTCCCGAGCCATAGCGAAAAGAACAGGAAATTGCTTTCCATTCTCATGCCACCATCCCAACGGTGAAAATTCCTTTGTGTGAGGCTCTTTTTGCTTCTGCAAGTAGAATTGAAGTTCTTCAATGTTCCTACTACTGGTTTGAGTGTTAGAAAATGTAGAAAAAATATTAAAACTATCAAAGCCTTCTTCATCATCAACAGTAGCAGAAGTACTATAGTGCATAGTGGGATTAACATTGCCTATAGTACGAGCAACATCATCAATTACATTTGCATAATACTTATATAATTGTTGTAAATATTCATTTAGCATGTTCATAGAAACATATAAATCTGGGGTTTCAGTTGCTCCAATCTCCATATAAGTATATTGTAACGACCCGACCAGTCGTTTCGAGCCCTAACGCGTTGTTCAGTAGTCTGAGGCCATGAGCAGCTTCATTTCAGGTATTGTGACTTGTTCGCATAGTTAGAATTTAAATTTAGGAAGATCGGAGTTAAATTTAAATCAAAATTCTCGTTTGAGAAGCTTAAAGTTGAAAGAATGAACTAGGATTGGAATTTTGAGTAAGCAACCTCGGAATCAGGATCTGAAGGTTCCAGCAGGTTCGTATGATGATTTCAGACTTGGGCATATGCCCGGATTGGATTTTGGATAACCCGGGAGCGTTTTGGCGCCTATTGTGGAAGTTAGCATTTTAGAAGGAATTTCTTAAGTTTGGCTTGAAGTGCATTTCAGTGTTATCGATGTCCGTTTTGGATTCTGAGTCTGGGAATAGCTCCGTATGGTGATTCTGGAGTTGGGAGCGCGATCGGAAGTGAATTTGGAGGTCCGTAGGTCTTTTTGAAGCCAGTTGGATAAAGATAGAAATTTGAAGGTTTTGGGATGTTTGACCGGAGGTTGTCTTTTTGATATCTGGGTCGGAATCCAATTCCGGAAGTTGGAGTGGGTCCGCAATGTAAAATGTGACTTGTGTGCAATATTTGAAGTCAATCGGACGTGATTTTATAGGTTTAAACATCGGAAATAGAAGTTGGAAAGTTCAAAGTTCATAAAGCTTGGATTGGAGGTCGTTTGATGATTTTAGCGTTGCTTGATGTGATTTGAGGCCTGAAGTAGGTCCCTAATGTGTTTTGGGATTGGTTGGTATGTTGGTTGTGGTCCCCGGGGCCTCGGGTGGATTCCGGGTGGTTAACGGATCGAACTTAGAATTTAAGAAGAACTGAAGCAGCTGGTATCTGGTATTACCGCTTCTGCAGAAATGGGACCGTAGAAGTGGCCCCAGAGAAGCAAGGAGGAAGCTGCAGAAGTGATCGAGTGTGAGGGCAGCCAGGACCGCAGAAGCGGCCCTTGATCCGCTGATGCGAAACCGCAGAAGCGGTTGGCTGACCGCAGAAGCGAAAATGGGCTAGAGCCCATGGACCGCAGAAGCAGAATATTTTTCGCAAAAGCGGGACCGCGGAAGCGGGATTATTTCCACAGAAGCAAAAATCCCTGGAGGCGGAAGGTTAATTTAAAGTCGAAGATTGGCCATTTCTCTCATATTTCTCATGGCTTGGGGCGATCTTGGAGAGCTCCAATGAGGGGATTTTCGTCGTTAATGTCAAGGTAAGTTATCCCCATCACTTTTGTGTTAAATATGTCAATTATGTATGGATTTAGGTATGAAGATTAGTGAAAATTTGGGGTTTTGGTTGAAAACCTAAGAAATTAGAAATCTTGGATTTTGATCACTATTTTGAGTATGGAAATAAGAGAAAATCATATATTTGAGTTCGTGAGTTCATGGGTAAACTTTATCTTCGAGAAATTTCGAAATCCGGGCACGTGGGCCCGAGGGCATTTTTGTAAACTTTTTGTCCGGGGTTAGGAATTGTTATAAATTGGGTTGTAAAGTATAATTGAGCATGTAATAATGGATTTATATGATCGTTGGCTAGTTTTGGAGCATTGTGCGTTGGTGCAAGTCTTCAGAAGAATGTAGAAATGCCGGTTATGAGTCTTCGGAGCAAGGTGATTCTCCTTTCTAATCTTGTGAGGGGGAATTTACCCCATAGGTGAATTAAATTGGTTATGTGCTCCTAATTGTGGGGGCTACGTACACACGAGGTGACGAGAGTCCGTGCGTAGCTACTATTATGCTATTCTCCGGGTAGTCTAGGACCCAAAACCATGTTATATTTGAATTAATTGTGAACCCATTGATGGTTTGAATTTCTTAGATCACATTATATTAATAAATGGATTTCTAAAAAGATTTAAGCTTCGTTTTCTCAAATTATTAAAGAGAATTGGCCTTTCTTGGATAATTGCTCCATGTTGACTTCTTGACTGATTGTCTGCCTGTGTGTGTTTATTTTGGAATGGGCCGAACGCCTCGACAGATTAATAGATGCATCTATAGGCGCGTCATCGACCTTCGGCAAGTGCACATTTATTTTTGTTGGATCGGACCGTCGCCTCGGTATAATTTGCGCATGCTTGTCTTGCTGCCTTGAACTTATTTAAGTTGTTACATGCCTCACTCTGGCTCGGGATCATTTTGTTAATAGTGAAAAAGAAATCTTGGAAAATTTCCTATGAAAGAATTATGTGTTTACTTGTTTCCTCTATCTGGATTAAAATCATGTTTATAAAATAAATCCACTATTTAATATGTATATTAAGGATATATAATCATTGGACTATTAGAGAATGTCAAGTTGACCATCTCGTCTCTTCCCCTTCGGGATTAGGCGGGACATTCACTGAGTACACGTTGATTATGTACTCATACTACACTTCTGTGCATTTTTGTTGCACATATATATATATACCTCCAGTAGCCTACGGGGCGTAGCAGCACAGACGTTTCTGGAACTAGGTGAGCTGCATCATTTGAGGTGACCACAGCTAGGGTAGTCCCTTCTAGTGTACTGTATTTACTTTCCGTCCACTGTATTCCGGACGGATGTTGTATTTTATTTCTCTTATCAGTAGTTGCTCATGTACTTGTGACACCGGGTTCTGGGGATGTATTTGGATTATTTGGAAATCTTAAAAGTTGTTTAAATATTTTATTTATTTATTCGGAAGAATACACTGAGTCTTGTTTAAAACGTATAAAAGAAATGTTTTTCAAAAGTGTTAAAATGAGATTTACTTATGTAACGACCCGACTGGTCGTTTTGCATTTTAGAACCCCGTTCCCTTAAATAAAACTTCCCGCACTTGCTTTAGCTAATTTATGACTTGCGGGGACGAGTGGTTCGGAAGTTAGAAGATTTTTGAGAAAGAATAAGTCTAGTTGCTTCTTTAAGTTTTTTTAAAAATGCCAAGTTTGACTTCGGTCAATATTTTGGGGAAACGGACCTGGAATCATGATTTGATAATTTCTGAGGGTCCGTGGGAAAATATAGGACCTGGGCGTATGCCCGGAATCAAATTCCGAGGTCCCTAGCCCGAGTAATGAATTTTTATGTGAAATTGTTAAGTTTTAGTTTTGAAGTTTTAAATAAAAAAAAAATCATTGTTTTCCAGGGTATCGTATTCGGATTTCGATTCCAAAACTTGGTACAAGTCCGAAATATCAGTTAAGACCTACCCGTAAAATTTGGTGTCAATCCGAGTAGTTCAAGGGCATTTTGCCCCGTTGAAAGGAAATTAAGAACTTGAAGTTCATTAAGTTGATTCAATTGGTTTTGAGGTTCGACTCCTTGAATTAGCATTGTTTTGAGTGTTCCGAGGGTTCGAGTAGGTCCGACTCGTAATTTCAGACTTGACGGTATGTTCGGGCGGGGCTCAGGAGCCCCGAGCGTTAAATGGTCGAGGTTCGAGTGAAGTTGAAAACTTAGGAAAAACCAACTTTGCTGCTTCTGTCATAACCGCTTCTGCGGCTCTTGGACCACAGAAGCGGTCGACAGGATGCAGAAGCGGAAAGGGATCAGGCATGGGGAAACCGCAGAAGCGGTCCCGCCTTTGCGACCCACGTACTGCAGAATAGGTCTAGTCCAGATTGCCTGAATCCGCTGAAGCGGCCCAGCTTCCGCAGAAGCGGACACTGCAGAAGCGGAAATTCCGCCGCAGAAGCGGAATTAGCTGGGCAGAATGGGTTCATTTAGTGCGAACCCAACCTTCATTTTTCCATTACTCACTCCACATTTGGGCGAATTGGGAGCTTCTAAGGGAGGGGTTTCCACATAGATTGTCAAGGTAAGTAATTCCTTTACATTTTTAGCTTAAGTACTTGTATAATGGGTAGATTAAACACTAGAACTGTGGTAAAAATCAAAGGATTAGAGATAGACCTAGGGTTTAAATAAAATTAAGATTTAACCATGTAAATAACTATGTAATGGACTAGAAATCATATATTTATGATCCTTAGGTGATAGAGAACAACTTTCTTCGAAGAACGGAATTTGGAAAACTTATGGGAAAGGTTGGGAAATCACTTAAATAGTTAGAAATCAACCTTTTGAACCTTCATTGACTAGTTCTTACTTCATTTGATTAGTTTGAGAATTGTTCGGCTTCGGATTAAGGACTTGGGCTCATTTTTGGACTTTGGGAGTGCACTTTGGAGCGAGGTGAGTCTCCTTTCTAATCTTGTAAGAGGGAATTGTCCCCATAGGATTGTAAATGAGTAATTGTTGCTAAATGCGGGGGCTATGCACGTACTAGGTGACGAGAGTCCGTGCGTAGCTACTATATGATAATTGTTCTGGTAGTTTAGGACCCACATCATATCTAATTGAGGAATATCTCTTATTTTAAATTGCCAATATGATCATTATGGGTTGCTAGAGACTTGAGGAAATGAAAGCGAACATATGAGTTTGTTGAGCCTTGGCAGGAATTCCCTTGTATGTAATTGAGCCTTATGTGCTTTTCTTCATATTTTCTTGATGATTATGGATCGGGCCGATCGCCTCGGTGATAATAGATGCATCTATGGTTCGTGTCGCTCGACCCTCGGCAGTGCACAATTTATTTTCTGTTGGAGCGGGCCATCGACCTCGGCATGATTGTGCATGATTTATATGCTTACATTTAGTTATGGCATGATCACTCATTCAATATGAAAAGGGAAAACTGGCAATTAAATTATGACAAGAACATGCATAGGACTCTTCTATTAAACTTGTGTTGTTGGAAATGCTCTATGCTGTATATCTCACTTTATTATATTATATTATCTTGACCTTAGTAAGTATCAAGTCGACCTCTCATCTCTACTTCTTCGAGATTAGACGGGATACTTATTGAGTACAAGTGGTTTATGTACTCATGCTACGCTTCTGTACTTAAATGTACAGGCTTTGAGGCAGGTGGATCTGGACATTATCCTGGTGCGCAGCAGTGAGCATGCTTGGGGACTTCTACGGTGAGCTGTTTCTCTCTCACGCCGATCCGCAGCTGAAGAAGTCCTTTCTTGTACTTTGTTTCTGTCTATCATTATTCAGACAGTAGGATAGTGTATTATTCTTTTGAGTATATTCTACTAGTCGCCCGAAGCTTGTGACACCAGGTTCTGGCACACACAGTAGTAGACATACATTTTGGGGTTGTACTGCTATTTTAGCACTTTATGATCTTTAGTGATCTTATCTTTTATATTCGAATATCTAGTATAATTGTTTATTGGCTAAGGTAAAATGAGAAATTAATCACATTTCCGCATCGGCTGGCCTGACAATGGTGTTAGGCGCCATCATGACCTATTATGGTAAAATGGGTCGTGACAACATGGTATCAGAGCACTAGGTTCACCTAGGTCACACAAGTTATGGGCAAACCTAATAGAGTCTTGTAGATCGGTACGGAGACGTCTCTATTTATCTTCGAGAGGCTATACGGTGTTAGGAAAGACAACTCTTTATTCATTTTCCATCGTGTAGTGGTCAGTGTACTAAGTTTCCTCTTTTATTCTCTCACAGATGGTGAGGACTCGTACCGCCAACGTCCCGGACCCGGGAGGAGCTACTCCCCCCTATTGCTAGAGGCCGAGGGAGAGGCCGGGGGAGGGCGCCGGCCCGCATCAGGGGACGCGGGCGTCCCAGAGCTATTCCAGATGCACCACCAGCAGGTCCTATGAGGGATTCCATTATTGAGGAGCAGAGCGAGGTGCCCGCAGCTGTGCCTACTTCGGTGGATTTTATGACTGCACCGGGATTTTAGGAGGTCATGGGCCGTATGCTTCGGTTCATGGACACCATGACTCAGGCTGGTTTATTTCCAGCAGATCTGGCTACCTCACAGGCGGGAGGGGGAGCACAGACCCCTACCGCATAGGCTCCAGGTCATACAGCAGCAGTTTATCATACTCCAGGTGCACTACCCGCGGAGGGGGCTCAGCCAGTTGCTGCAACGACACCCCAGCCCAGGCCAGCTGTGGACGACGATCTGCAGAAGTTGTTAGACAGATGGACCAGGTTGTACCCTCCAGTCTTCGGGGGCGAGCGTCATGAGGATGCCCAGTATTTCATTGACATGTGTAGGGATAGATTGCACAACATGAGGATATTAGAGTCGCATGGTGTAGACTTCTCTACTTTTCAGTTGGAGGGCAGGGCCCGTAGATGGTGGCAGTCTTACTTACTTAGCAGGCCAGCAGGCACTCCTCCCCTCACTTGGGGTCAGTTCACTCAGTTGTTCCTTGATCAGTACATTCCACCATCTGAGAAGGATAAGCTACGTCATCAGTTTGAGTATCTGGAGCAGGGTCATATGTCAGTGACCGACTATGAGGTGAGGCTCTCGGAGTTGTCTCGCCATGCACTCATGATACTTCCCATAGGAGGCAGAGAGAGTACGGAGGTTTGTTGTGGGGTTACATCCCACTATCCGGTCAGGTATGGCTCGTGAGGTAGACATGGGCACTGGATATCAGATGGTACTTGAGATTGCCTGCAGGATTGAGGGTTACCACTTGAGGGGTAGAGAGCAGATGCAGCAGTATAAGAGGGCCAAATTCTCAGGAGAGTTCAGAGGCGCCCCAGCTAGGGACAGAGGTCACTTTGGGAGGGGTCAGCCCAGTAGGCCCCCAGCTCCAACACCACCACCGGCTCAGGGTGCTCCAGCACGCCCCTATTTTAGCGCCATGCCAGAGAGTTCTTATCGCCCGCCAGCTATCCAGGGTTCATCCAGTGGGTATTCAGGTCCTCCGGAGTCTTCCGGTTCTTATTTCAGTGCTATGCCGGAGAGTTCTCCCCGCCCGCCAGCTATTCAGGCTTCTTCTAGTGGGCCTTCTGGTATTCAGGGTCAGCCATCCGGATAGTAGGCCGCTTCACCTCATTGTTTTGAGTGCGGGGACGCATGCCAAATGAGGAGATACTGCCCCAGGCTTAGGGGCAAGGCAGTACAGCAGGGGCAGCAGCCCATGACTCCAGCACTAGTGGACCATCCGCCTAGCGATGGAGGGCAGACTAGTAAAGGCCGTTCCAAGGGTATAGGCTCGACAGAGAGAGGTCAGCCAGCTACTACTCAGTCAGTTGGAGGCCAGACAGCTGGTGCTCCAGCTAGATTCTATGCTCTTCCAGCCAGGCCAGATGCATTGGCCTCAGATGCCGTCATCACATGTCTTATTTCCGTCAGCAGTAGAGATGCATCGGTATTATTTGATCCAGGGTCTACTTATTCATATGTATTATCTCTATTTACTCGTTTCCTGGCTATTTCTCCTGAGCCTTTGGGTGTTCCTGTTCACGTGTCCACTCTTGTGGGTGATTCTGTGGTTGTGAACTGGATCTACCGCTCTTGTGTCGTTACTATCTGTGGTTATGAGACTAGAGCAGATCTTCTGTTGCTCGATATGATCGATTTTGAGGTTATCCTGGGCATAGATTGGTTATCTCCATATCACACCATTCTAGATTGCCATGCCAAGACTGTTTCTCTAGCGATGCCAGGGTTGCCGAGATTGGGGTGGAAGGGTTCCACAATTGATATGCCTAGCAGGGTTATTTCTTTCCTGAGGGCTCAGAGCATGGTTGAGAAAGGGTGTTTGTCTTATTTAGCTTATGTGCGAGACACCACCACAGAGTCTCCGACGATTGATTCAGTTCCAGTAGTCCGAGAGTTCGTCGATATTTTTCCTTCTGATCTTCCTGGCATGCCTCCGGATCGTGATATTGATTTCTGTATTGACTTGGCTCCAGCCACTCGGCCTATATCTATCCCACCGTATCGTATGGCTCCTAAGGAGCTGAAGGAGCAGTTGGAGGATTTGTTAGCAAAGGGGTTTGTTAGGCCCAGTGTATCGCCTTGGGGTGCACCAGTGCTATTCGTAAAGAAGAAGGATGGGACTATGCGGATGTGTATTAATTACCGCTAGTTGAACAAAGACACCATCAAGAACAAGTATCCATTGCCCCGTATTTGTGATTTGTTCAATCAGTTGCAGGGTGCTAGGGTGTTCTCTAAGATCGACTTGAGGTCAGGGTATCATCAGTTGAAGATTCGGGATTCAGATGTTTCGAAAACTGCATTCAGGACTAGGTATGGCCACTATGAGTTCCTGGTGATGTCCTTTGTCTTGACTAATGCTCTAGAGGCATTTATGGACTTGATGAATAGGGTGTTCAGGACCTATATTGATTCCATTGTTATAGTCTTCATTGACAACATCTTGATATAGTCGCGTAGCCTGGGGGAGCACAAACAACATTTGAGAGTAGTGCTTCAGACCTTGCGAGAGCAAAAACTTTATGCTAAGTTCTCCAAGTGCGAGTTTTGGATAGAGTCAGTATCATTCTTGGGGCATGTAGTGTCAGGAGAGGGTATTAAAGTGGATCCCAAGAAGATTGAGGCAGTTCAGAGTTGGCCACGTCCTACTTCAGTGACTGAGATCAGGAGTTTCTTAGGGTTAGCAGGTTATTATCAGCGATTTGTGCAGGGCGTTTCATCTATTGCGTCACCTCTGACCAGATTGACCCAAAAGGGTGCTCCATTCTGTTGGTCTAATGATTGTGAGGAGAGCTTCCAGAAGCTCAAGACGGCTTTGACCACAACACCAGTTCTTGTATTGCCTTCCGGTTCAGGGATGTGTACAGTGTATTACGACACTTCTCGTGTTGGCTTGGGATGTGTATTGATGCAGGAGGGGCGAGTTATTGCATATGCTTCACGTCAGCTGAAAGTTTATGAGAAAAATTACCCTGTGCACGATCTAGAGTTGGCGGCGATTGTTCGTGCTCTCAAGATATGGAGGCATTATTTATATGGAGTGCCATGTGAGGTTTATACAGACTATCGCAGCTTGCAGCATTTGTTCAAGCAGAGGGATCTTAATTTGAGGCAGCGCAGGTGGCTGGAGTTACTAAAGGATTATGACATTACCATTATTTATCATCCAGGCAAGACCAATGTGGTTGCGGATGCCTTGAGTAGGAAGGCGAAGATTATGGGTAGCTTGGCATTCATTTCTACCAAGATGAGACCATTAGCTTTGGACATTCGATCTTTAGCTAACAAACTTGTGAGATTGGATATTTCAGAGCCCAGCCGGGTTCTAGCATGTGTGGTTACTCAGTCTTCGTTATTAGGGCAGATTAAGGCCTGACAGTTTTGTTATCCACATTTGGCGGCTCTTAGAGAGACGATACTTCAGGGAGGTGCCAAGGAGATTTCTATTGGCGAGGATGGTGTTTTACGGCTTCGAGGCCGTGTATGTGTCCCTAATGTTGATGGCTTGCGAGAGAGGATTCTATAGGAGGCCCACAATTTGAGGTACTCCATTCATCCGGGTGCCACGAAGATGTATCGTGACTTGAGACAGCACTACTAGTGGCGGGGGATGAAGAAGGACATAGTGGAGTATGTTGCTATATGTTTGAATTGCCAGCAGGTCAAATATGAGCACCAGAGGCAGGTGGCCTACTTCAGCAGATGCCCATTCCAGAATGTAAGTGGGAGCGCATTACCATAGATTCCGTGGTTGGGTTGCCGCGGACTCAGCGGAAGGTGGATTCAGTGTGGGTTATTGTGGATAGATTGACCAAGTTGGCCCACTTTATTCCGGTGGCGACTACTTATACAGCAGAGAGATATGCTCAGATTTACATTCGGGAGATAGTCAGGCTACACGGTGTACCGGTTTCCATCATATCAGACAGAGGCCCTTAGTTCACTTCCTATTTCTGGAGAGCTGTTCAGAGTGAGTTGGGGACTCGCATGGAGCTCAGCACGGCATGCCATCCTCAGACCAACGGGCAGTCGGAGCGGACAGTTCAGATTTTAGAGGATATGCTTAGAGAATGTGTGATTGACTTTTGTGGGCAGTGGGATCAGTTCTTACCCTTGGCGGAGTTTGCATATAATAACAGCTATCAGTCCAGCATAGAGATGGCCTCGTATGAGGCATTGTATGGTCGGCGTTGTCGTTCTCCTAGCGGGTGGTTTGAGCCTGGTGAGGCTAAGTTGCTTGGAACAGATTTGGTTCAGGATGCCTTGCAAAAGGTAAAGTTGATTCAGGAGAGGCTCCGCACAGCTCAGTCCAGGCAGAAGAGTTACGCGGATTAGAAGGCGCGCAATGTATCATTTATGGTTGGCGAGAAGGTTCTCTTGAAGGTTTCGCCCATGAAGGGCATTATGAGGTTCGGAAATAAGGGCAAGTTGAGCCCAAGGTTTATTGGCCCCTTTGAAGTGTTGAGGCAAGTTGGAGAGGTTGCCTTTGAGCTTGCTTTACCTCCCAGTTTATCAGGAGTTCATCTAGTTTTCTATGTATCGATGCTTCGGAAGTATCATGCCGACTATTCACACGTGTTGGATTTCAGAACCATTCAGCTAGACAAGAGCTTAGGCTGTGAGGAGGAGCCAGTTGCCATTGTTGATAGACAGGACCGCCAGTTGAGGTCCAAGAGGATTTTTGCGGTAAGAGTCTAGTGGAGGGACCAACTGGTTGAGGAAATGACCTAGGAGTCCGAAGAGGACATGCGGAGCTGATATCCCCACTTATTTAGCAGTCCAGGTACTTTTCTATGTCCGTTCGAGGAGGAACATTTGTTTAAGAGGTGGAGGATGTAACGACCCTACTGGTCATTTTGCGTTTTAGAACCCCGTTCCCTTAAATAAAACTTCTTGCACTTGCTTTAACTAATTTATGACTTGCGGGGATGAGTAGTTCGGAAGTTAGAAGAGTTTTGAGCATGAATAAGTCTAGTTGCTTCTTTAAGTTTCTTTAAAAAGGCCAAGTTTGACTTCGGTCAACATTTTGGGGAAACGGATCCGGAATCATGATTTTACAATTTTTGAGGGTCCGTGGGAAAATATGGGATCTGGGCGTATGCCCGGAATCGAATTCTGAGGTCCCTAGCCCGAGTAATGAATTTTTATGTGAAATTGTTAAGTTTAAGTTTCGAAGTTTTAAATAAACAAAGAAATCATTGTTTTCCTGGGTATCAGATTCGGATTTCAATTCTGAAACTTGGTACAAGTCCGAAATATCAGTTAAGACCTACCAGTAAAATTTGGTGTCAATCCGAGTAGTTTAAGGGCATTTTGACCCGCTGAAAGGAAATTAAGAACTTGAAGTTCATTAAGTTGATTAAATTATTTTTAGGGTTCGTCTCCTTGAATTATCATTGTGTTGAGTGTTCCGAGGGTTTGAGCAGGTCCGCCTCGTGATTTAAGACTTGACGGTATGTTCGAGAGGGGCTCGGGAGCCCCGAGCGTTAAATGGTCTAGGTTCGAGTGAAGTTGAAAACTTAGGAAAAACCACTTTGCTGCTTCTATCATAACCGCTTCTGCTGCTCTTGGACCGCAGAACCGGAACCGTAGAAGCGGCCGACAGGACGCAGAAGCGGAAAGGGCTCATCCATGGGGAAACCACAGAAGCGGCCCTTTCTTTTGGTGGAGACGTGGTGGCCATGGTGGCATTACAGGGGAGGGGTGAGGATACGAGGAAGATGTGAAATGTTTTTAGGGTTTAATTGATTTTTAGGACAGTTTTATTTAAATTGATGGATCAATAGGGGCCGTTAGATGAGACACGATGAATGGTCCAGATTAAACGACGTCAAAACGACGTCGTTTTGTATATAGGGGGCTGGACCGGGCAGGGGAAATTGGGCTGGGTTGGTGTGGGCGGGTAAATGACTTGGGCCAGGACAAAATTCATTAAAAAGGGCCCAATTCAGGGCAGCCCTTTCTTTTGTTTTTCAATTCTTTTAATTATTTCTCTCTTTTATTCTTTTTCTTTTTGTATTTTATGTATTTTTTTGTAAAAAACTAAAATTAAACTTAAATTACTTCCCAACTAAGCTAATTAATTTCTAAAATTGTTTAAAAGCTATTTTCATGATAAATTCACAATTAAAACAATAAAAATACAAAAGTGAACTATTTTTAACTACTAATTGATACTAAAATATGAAATTAAACCTAAATGCCAATGCATATTTTTTTTGTATTTTCATATGAATTAAAATGCACAAATAAAATGCAACAATTACTAGAAAATGCCACAAAATTCACAAAAAATTATAAAATACTAAAGAAATTGTTTTTTTTTTTGAAATTTTGGGAATTATTGCTTAAGGGAAAAATTACGTGCTCACAGCTGCCCCTCTTTGCCCGGAAACACGAAGAGTTTTCGTGCAAAGACAAGTGAGCGGAAACGAGCAATTTTTGCCCGTTCACATATCCCGTGTGAAGCATTTTTGAAAGAACTGACCGCACCCTGCTTCAGAGACTGCCTATATATCCCAGGCTAAACAGAAATTAGGTCGGTGTAGTTTGGGAAGGTTTGGTAGCTGGGACTACCACGAGCTATGATCTCATTGCTATTGCTGCTGCTACTGCTCGCTGACCTCCTTATTACACCGTGGTAAAACAAAAAAAGCTAGCCTAAGCTATGATCTATGAGTTACAAACGATCCTATCTATGTCTTCAAACTTGCTCTTATGTTGCCTTGAACTTGTATCTTGTATTCTTCCGATGGGATTCTTGTTGTTGCCTTGGCGATGTTTTGCCATTCCTCTTGATAAAGCTTGATTGCTGCAATTTGAAATATGTGCCTCTATTCTCCAGGTGGGCTCCTGACAGCGAAGCTTGAAAAGTATTCCCTTGTTCTCCAGGTGGGCTCTTGACTGCGATGCTTGAAAAGTATTCCCTTGTTCTCCAGGTGGGCTGCTGATTGCAACAAAATAGACAAATAAAGAAATTTTTTTGCCCCAGTTTGGTGACAGGGCACATCATGTTATCAAATATTAAAATTAAAAGGTAAAATTTGAATTGTACTTCCCTTGTTCTCCAGGTGGGCTCCTGACTGCGATGCTTGAAAAGTAATCCCTTGTTCTCCAGGTAGGCTCCTGACTGTGATGCTTGAAAAGTATTCCCTTATTCTCCAGGTGGGCTCCTGATTGCGACAAAACAGCCAAAACAAAGAAAATTTTCTGCCCCAGTTTGATGACTGGGTGCGTCATGTTACCAAAGAGTAAAAATTGAAGGATGAAATTTGCATTATACTTCCCTTGTTTTTCAGTTGGGTGCCTGACTGTTGCGCTTGAAATATATTTCCTTGTTATCCAGGTGGGCTCTTGATTGCTGAATTTTAAAATGTATTCCCTTGTTCTCCAGGTGGGCTCCTCACTGCTGATCTTGAAAAGTATTCCCTTGTTCTCCATGTGTGCTCCTGACTGCGATGCTTGAAAAGTATTCCCTTGTTCTACAGGTGGGCTCCTGACTGCGATGCTTGAAGAGTATTCCCTTGTTCTCCAGGTGGGCTCCTGACTACGATGCTTGAAGAGTATTCCCTTGTTCTTCAGGTGGGCTCCTGATTGCAACAAAACAGACAAAACAAAGAAAACTTTCTGCCCCAGTTTGATGGCTGGGTATATGGATGAGTGTTAAACTGAGTTATTTTACTAACTATTATAAGAATTTGAAACTGAACTATTTTACCAACTATTATAAGAATCTGAAAGCTAAGTCCTATTACTCAGGGAGGTCCTGACAACTCCTAACAATTCGAACCTAAGTTATATCTTCCAAGGGTATTACTGCCACTACATTGTTATCAAAGAGGTCTTACTACTCCCCATTATCCAGGAGGGTCCTGACAACTTCTAGTTAAAAAACAATTTTAATCTAAGTTATATCTACTAAAGGTACGACTTCCACTATATCTTGTTATCTAGACTGACCTTAAAACTATGTCCCATTATCCAGGAGGGTCCTGAAAACTCTTAATTGAAACCTATCTTAAACGTGCAAACTTTAGAACAAACTAATATTCCTTTAGGGTACATTTATGCTAAGTTATGCTTCTCATGATTGTTTTTTTTTGAAATTTAAACTAAGTCCCATTTTCCAGGAGGGTCCTGAGAATTTCCAGTCATACCTGTTTAGGTGCTGCCTTTCCTTACGGATGGTTTCTCCGAAGCAAACAAAACTTCTGCCCCTGTTTCAATCAAAGAAAAATCTTGTCAGTTTAAAATGTGGTTAGCTGCTGGTATTCTTGTTGGGTATATTCCTTCTTCCGGCTTTGCTCCAACTTGTTTCCCTGGATTTGCTTTGAAACGCCTCGACTTCCTGACTGACTTTCAACCCTTTGACTTTGATGACCCAAATGTTCTATCTCGTATTGCTATTTCGTGTTTCTGACCCCTCTTGTGAAACTTTGCTTCTCCCCCATAGTTATCTGATTATCCCACTGATGGGATTTCCATTGGTCTTTTATGACTTACTTTCTTTTGATATGTTCCAACCTTGTTGTGCCTTACAATTGGAAAACTGGTAGTTAGCCTTGATATCCTTTTTTTGTTTTTTTCGAATAGAACTGACACCGAAACATCTTATAGACAGACTTCAAGAGAATGAAATGCAGTGACCTCAAAGGTTAATGATAGAAAGACTCTGAAAACGGATGATTTGTAATGAAGAGAAAAAGGATAGGACTTATCTGAGTAGAACGACTGGTACCATTGATCGCGCCATGCATTTTGGATTAACCAGCCTAGTCTGTTCAACCAATCAACTTTCAATTGCCATATTTGCTATTCCATACTTTCATAACCCGACTTTTGCCAAAACCCAAACCTTGCTTGTTTTGCCATGTTTCAAACACCTTTCAACCACAGACTTCTTTCATTTTCCCATCTGAAAACTCACTTTCGCCTTACGGTGCCCGTGAGGGTTTTCACCGGCAAGACTCTCTCATTTTTGATATCTCTCAAAACTCACTTCGCGTTACGGTGCCCATGAGGGTTTTCACCAATAAGACTCTCTCATTTTTATTTTTTCTCAACTTACGTTGCCTTATGGTGCCCGTGAAGGTTTTCACCGATAAGACTCTCTCATTTTCATCATTTTCCTTCTAGCACTAGAGTGTTGCCCCCAACATGAATCACTTTACCTGCTTGTATTGGCATTTCTTGAAAATTGATCAGAAGGTCTTTCTTTGGACCGCAATGTGGCTTTTGGATGGGTTTTAGAAAGAAGAGTATAGAGGCTCAAAATAATTCAACATGGGTTCAAAATTACAACTTTCGGAATCAGGCTTCTCACAACGACCACAACTTCTGCCCCAGTTTCCTTTCATGGGGACTTTTGGACTTTTATTTTGTTGTGACTGAATCCTCAGAGAGAGGCTGCCTACATACCCTTTAGGGATCAAGTGAAACATAGTTCAGGTCATAAAATTACTTCGTTGTTGCGATCTTTCTTCCACTTTTCTTTTCTTTTCCTTCTTTTCTTCTTTCTTTTCTTTTCTTTTTATTTTTCTTTTTCTTTTCTCTTTTTTTCTTTTCTCTTCTTTTTCTTTTCTTTTTCTTTTTCTTTTTCTTTTTCTTTTCTCTTGTTTTTCTTTTCTTTTCTTTCTTTTCTTTTCTTTTTTTCTTTTTTTTCCTCTATTTTTCTCTTGTTTCTCCAATTAATTTCCTCGCTCGGGTTTTCGAGTTTTTTTATTGATTCTGAAAGAGGGATATGAAAGAAAATAGAATAAGGCTTAAATGGATAACAAAGGATAAAGTGTTTGGATAGCAGAACAAAATGCTTTCGTCATTTCAATCTCAAAACATGCCAAATACAATTAGGTACATTAAGATAAAGAAATCATACATAATATCGCTTGACTGCATCAGAGCTGATAGCCATTTCTACACATTTCCCTTCCACATCTGTTAGATACAATGCACCATTGGACAACACTCGGGTTACAACAAATGGCCGCTGCCAGTTGGGGGCGAACTTTCCTTTTGCTTCAGCCCAGTAAGGTAGGATATGCCTCAACACCAATTGCCCTACTTCAAACTTCCGCGGACGCACTTTCTTATTATATGCTCTTGCCATTTTCTATTTGTATAACTGTCCATGATACACTGCTGCCAATCTCTTTTCATCAATCAGGCTCAATTGTTCCAAACGGGCTTTGACCCACTCATCATCGTCAATTTCCGCCTCGGCGATAATTTGAAGGGATGGTATTTCAACCTCTACGGGTATCACCGCCTCTGTACCATACACCAGTGAATAAGAAGTTTCCCCTACTGAAGTGCGAACAGTAGTGCGATAGCCTAACAGAGCAAAAGGTAATTTCTCATGCCATTACCTGGATCCTTCCACCATTTTTCGAAGTATTTTCTTGATGTTTTTGTTAGCTGCCTCGACCGCTCCATTTGCCTTAGGACGATATGGGGTGGAATTGCGGTGTATGATCTTAAACTGCTGACACGTTTCCACCATCAGATGGCTATTGAGATTGGCACCGTTATCTGTGATAATCACCTTCGGGATTCCGAATCGACAAATGATATTTGAATGCACAAAATCAACCACTGCCTTCTTGGTCATTGATTTGAAAGTTTTCACCTCAACCCACTTAGTGAAGTAATCAATGGCTAGTAGAATAAACCTATGCCCATTAGACGCTGCTGGCTCGATCGGCCCAATGACATCCATACCCCAAGCAATGAAGGGCCACGGTGCCGACATTGTATGCATCTTCGATGGTGGAGAATGGATCAAATCTCCGTGTACCTGGCATTGATGACACTTATGCACGAAACTGATACAATCCCGTTCCATGCTAAGCCAATAATAACCTGCTCGGAGAATCTTCTTTGCCAATACATATCCACTCATATGAGGTCCACAAACTCCCACATGAACCTCGGTCATGATAGTTGTAGCATGTTTAACATCCATGCACCTTAATAAACCAAGATCTGGGTTTTTTTGTACAACACTCCTCCACTGAAGAAAAATCCGCTTGCCAAACGTCTAATGGCTCTCTTTTGATCCCCTGTGGCTTGTGCCGGATATACTCCCATTCTGAGGTATTCTTTGATATCATGAAACCACGACTCACCATCAAGTTCTTCTTCCACCATGTTACAATAGGCATGATGATCTCGGACCTGAATCTATAACGGGTCCACATAAGCCTTATCTGGATGATGCAACATTGATGCCAAAGTGGCCAAAGCGTCAGCAACTTCATTATGAATCCTTGGAATGTGCCTGAAATCTATTGACTGAAACCGTTGACAAATTTCATGCAAACATTGCCAGTACGGTATGAGCTTTAAGTCTCTATCCAATCCCCCCCACTTGTTTGCTTCAAACTTGTTTGGAACCCCTCAAATTCCCATTTGAAAGTTTATGGTCAAGAACCCTAACTCAAAATCTTGGGGATTTTGGACCGTAATATCCCTAATCACGTGTTTTCTTTTGAAAACACACGATTAGGGATGTTACGTGTCAAGAATTGGCTGGTCGGAGCTTCTGTAAGTTGCTTCTCCCATTTTTAGTTTCGAATAATTCGTTTCTTGTTAAGTTGGGTTCTGAATAGTTTAGATTAGTAACTTTCTTGCAAATTTCTATCGATTAATGCATGATTATGTGAATTCTTAGTTTAATGTCATTCTGTTAGTTTAATTTGATTTTGTTTTAATCATTTTAGTCAGTCAATTCATTAGGTGTTAATTTAAATTTAATTAGCAATTAATTGGATTTCTATTTTATAGTCTGCCAGTTTGTTTGTAGGATTAGTTAAGGTTTTAGTAATTAATTCATGGTTAATATATAGTTGGTTTGATAATGTTGGCCTATTTGGATATAGCTGATTGGGATAAACAAGGGCAGTAATTTTGAGGGGAAGGTGAGGGCATTTTGGGTATATAAAATAGGCTAATAGTACTTACAGCATAGTTAAAGGGTAGTTGGGCAATGGAAAAGGGTAGTTTAATTAGATTTGGTAATTTTTGAAATGAGGTAAGGGTAGAATAGGAATTGTAATGGGTATAGAATCTTCTAGAATGGGCTTTAGTATAGATTTCAATAAAATAGGTGTAGTTACTTGTATAACAAGTCAGAAATGAGGGGTAAAAATAGAAATAAATAGGGACTAATGTGTAAAAGGGGAAATCTGAAATTCCCTCCAATTATGTCTATAAAAGGGAAGTTCCTTTACTTGTATAGGGAGTTAGTTTTTGGGAACCTCCACATTTTCCCTCCCCAACTCCCTCTTCAAATCTAGAATCAGATTTTCGAAATTGAAGACAAAAACAAAAACTCCAAAAACAATATGGAATATCAGTAAAAATAAAATAAAAAACACTATTCCATTGATTTTCAGATCAGAAATAGATCAACTGTTCTGTTTCTATTTGAGATTTATCTGTTCAAATCCTCTTGAGGTCATTTAATCAATCGTGTGGGTCGAAATTTGCATTTCTGTTGGATTTTGAAAGTTTCCTGGGCTGTCGATTCCATTGTTGAAGTCATTAACTGCTGTTGATTGTTCCTGCTATCACTGACTTACCCTTTCTAATTTCTGAAACTTCGAGGTACATACTTAAATCAGCTTCGTTGTGACTGTGAATTGAGGATGCAATAAATGTTCATGTTTTGATTCCTAATGCAATGTGTATTTTGAATTTCATAGACAGTAGTTATTGTTGCCTATTATAGTTTACTTTGATCTGTGTTGGCTTAGCATATGGAATGTACAATTAGTGCTATTTTGGACTGATAAAAAGCTGACTGAACTGTTGAAACTTGTAGGTAGTAATTAGTTTTGATACTCTTATGTGTGATTAGATTCATCGTTAGATTAGAGATAAGACAATATTGATTGTCGATTTTCATTTTGTAGTTAATCATTAGATAGTTAACTGTTGAGAACGGTTAGTTAAAAAGGTTTCAAAATTCGGTATTATCAGTGAGACTGATTTCCAAATGGCATGATATTATGTTATTTCAAATATTGGCATCTCATAGTTTTGAAACATTGATTTGTTAATTTGCTTGTATAGCATTTGTCAATTTTTAGATAATGATTTAGGAACCAACGTATGTAATTGCTCCTCGTTACAAATTGTTTTAAGACTTGCATAAACTCAGTACATATGAGGTTTCAGTAGAACTTAGTTTAAATTCTGTGATCATGGTTAACAGTAATAAAAAAATGCTTTATCATTGTGTTCTATCATTACTTTGATCTGATCTCAGTATTGGCTTAATAGCCATTTCAATCACCATTGTTCCCGCTGGGATTCGATCCCGGGCTATGGTAGTCATTGTTTGAATCATATCATATTTGTATTGGGCCAAGGCGTGGGAATGGCCCATTGTGGTGCTGACCTGGGTACAATTTATCCTCGTTGGCTTTATCCTGGAGCCCAATGGCTGGACTGTAATACAAAACTACCATTTGGTCCAGTAATAAATAATTAGGGCTTCTTCTTTTATTATTAGAGACAAAGAAAAATAGAGAACCATAGTCTCTTTTAGGTTTGCCTTTAAAAATAAAACGAGATGAGCCTCGCTACACAGAACAAACAAATGGTGGGGCCCTCGATAAATGTCATACTAAAAATAGCTAGACTTCGGGATAGGCCGTTTAGCGAATTTCACGGCCTTCCCCACAATAATGATGCGTTAGTCACTTTAGGCGTGTTTTTAATATTCTTACTTTCTTAAATACGGGTGCACTGGTGCGACGTGGTTCGAGACGCATTTTCACGATATTGCAATTCTTATTAAAAAAAAATAAAAGCAGGTTACTAATAAAAGGCACATAAGTTAGAACATATTTTGAAATCAGATAAAATCAAATACAACAGTTGAGCGACCGTGCTAGAACCACGGAATCCGGGAATGCCTAACACCTTCTCCCGGGTTAACAGAATTCCTTACTCGGATTTCTGGTTCGCACACTGTAGTACATAGTCATATTTTTCCTCGGTTCGGGATTCAACCGGTGACTTGGGACACTATTATCTCCCAAGTGGCGACTCTGAATAATTAATAATTAAATCCCGTTCCGATGGCCCTTTAATTGGAAAAAACTCCTTTGCGCCCTTGCGGGTGTAGTAGCTCAGAAAAAGGAGGTGTGACAGCTCTGGCAACTCTACTGGGGGAAAGAACCCAGAATCTCTGGTTCAGGGTTCAGAATTCGAGCTTAGATAAATTGTTGTATTTGGTTATATTTGATTTTCCTACATGTTTCATGCTTAATGTGCTAAATGTTTACCGCTTTGATGTTATCTGAACTGTATATAAACTATGCCGAAACCCTTCTATTCTCACCTCCGGGGATGTGCTTACTGGTTGAGACTCCCTATTCTGTTAGTGTCAATACCTTGAAATAAGAAAGAGGCCGGACAAGTTACTAAGCCGTATGGCCTTTTGGTTCTCGGTACGTAACCCCCTCCTCGACTCAAGTTGTCCTCTCGGGTATACAGTCTAGAACATATACCCAGGTTTTGAACTTAGAATAACTTGAATTCATGCCGGATCCCTAGTAGGAGCGCTTATTTGCATCACGTGCATATAACTTAGGGGACTCAACACAGGGATTGGGTCCGTCTAGGACAGGTAACCGAAAATGAAAAGACCACCATGATGCATTTTACGTGTTGCATTTATTTATCTCGGGCCCGCATGCTGACCGTCTTTTGAACATTGAAAATTTTATGAAATAGAGAAAAAAAGAAAAAGAGAGAAATAGCAGTGTAAAGAATTAATTGTTTAGTTTTAGAAAAAACCAATGCCCAAATGCTGTCGAAACTCTGCCGAAATTTCGAAAAAAAAATGGAAATGTTTTGTTTTTAATAGTTTGTTTTACTAAAAGCAAAGGAAAAATATATATAAAAAAAAGGAGTCTTTATTTTTGTTTGGGAAAAATAGGTTATTTATTTGTTTGTTGAAAATGAAAAAAAAAGTCGTTATTTTGTCTTGTATTTTTTTAAAAAAATATAGAAAAGGAAAATAGTTTGTCTGGCTACGAAATTAAAAATGAAAAAGAGTCTTGTTTTTAAAAATAATTTTTTTTATATGAAATGCAAAAAATAAAAATGAAAAGAGTCGTGCTTTTGAAAGTGGTTTTGTTATTTGGTTTTGAAATGCCAAAAAAAAAAGGAAAATCAAAAAGAGTCTTGTTTTTAAAATAGTTTTTTTTTTATGAAATGCCAAAAATGAAAACCAAAAAGAGTCTTGTTTTAAAATGGTTCGGTTAATCTGCATGAACTACGCTGGTTTGATTCTCACCAAGTGTGAGATACGTAGGCAACCCTCATCGGGTCCAACCACCCCTTTGCAAAAATAGCAAAAAAATGTCAAATTTTAATTTTCATTATAAATAAGGCGGGTGATGTCATTCTTGTTTAAAATAAGCCGAATGTCCCTCAAAAGGACGCCGGAAGGCCGTTTTGCAAGAACAACCACCCTGAGTCATTTTTTTAAAATGGTTTGCGGGCACAACTTTAAAATCTCCCTCTCGGAAGTGTTGAAAGGTCGTATCCACAAAATCGAGTTTTGTCTTCTCAACCGAAATTTTGTAAAAATAGCCATTTTATCAAGATAAGCCATTACATGACCAGTTTTGTTAAAAATAGTCACAGTTGACATTAAAACCTTCTTTATCTTGCGCAGGCCTGTGGTGATGCTGAGTGATGTCCCACGGGCCCCAGGATGATAAATTCTGATGTATTTTTAGTCATCGAGTGTGTAGCTTCTTAAACAAAATTTTGCAAAAATAGCCACTTTTTCCTTTTAATCATTAAACCCCTTTAAACAAAATGTGCAGGATGAATGCAATTGACATTGAAACCTTCTCAGTCTTGCGGAGGCCTGTGGCAATGCCGAGTGATGCCCCACGGGCCCCAGGATGTGAAGCTTTGATGTACTCTTGATTTAGTTCTAATCATCGAGCTTGTAGTTTCTTAAACAAAACTTTACAAAAAATAGCCGCTTTGTCAAAATAAGTCATTACATGGCCAGTTGTTGCTAAAAATAGTCTCAGTTGACATTGAAACCTTCTCAGTCTTACGGAGGCCTGTGGCAATGCCGAATGATGCCCCACGGGCCCTAGGATATGAAGCTTGTGAAGCTTCGATGTACTCTTGACCTAGTTTTAATCACCGAGTTTGTAGTTGGTTATTTTGAGTCTGCTTTTGTAGTTTCCCTTCAAGAAAAACAATTTGGAAAACCCTTCAAAACAACACAGAAAGACAAAAACAAAG
Source organism: Nicotiana glauca (assembly GCA_026770625.1). Classification (NCBI taxonomy): domain Eukaryota; kingdom Viridiplantae; phylum Streptophyta; class Magnoliopsida; order Solanales; family Solanaceae; genus Nicotiana; species Nicotiana glauca. The sequence goes on along the minus strand of MU750481.1, from coordinate 17,788 downwards.
TTTTGCATTCAATTTGCAAGAACTACGCTCGGTTTGATTCATGCGGGGTCATGATACGTAGTCAATCCATGTAGGATTCGACCATAACCAAAAAAAAAAAGAAAAAAAGGAAAAGAGGAAAAATCACGATAAAAAAAGAAAAGAAAAGAGGAAAGAAAAATCAATATGCTGAATGTCCTAACGCTAACACGATGACTTCATTTTGTCATTCCAGAAAGGTGGTTGGTTTGTGGTTTTTTTAAAAGCGGTAATTCCTCGTTGCAACACAAGGACAAAAGGCGATGGCAAACAACAATAGAACTGAGTTGGTTAGTACTTGTACCCAACAGCAAGTGAATGAACGGGATAATGGGTTGGCTGAAGAGGTGCGGATGTTAAGACAACATATGGCAGACATGTATCAAGCCTGGATGATTGGGAAGACACCACCCCCGCTACCACCAATGTTTCCTGTCATATCCACTACCCCCAATAATGAATACGGGAAGAACCCTCATGATGAGCTCCATACCGAAAATAAAAAGGTCACAGGAAAAGTAGGGCGAGATGAAATAGCCATGAAGCCGAAAGAACAATCCTTAAAAAACATGCAAGGAATGGGAGACCATGGTAACAACAACAACAACAACAACCACCCAGTATAATCCCACAAGTGGGGTCTGGGAAGGGTAATATGTACGCAGACCTTACCCCTACCCCGGGGGTCAGAGAGGCTGTTTCCAGGAGACCCTCAGCTCAAGACATCAGCAAGAGACGATAAGTTAGTACTATCAATAGACTGATACTAAAAATAACATGAAATACACAACATAACACAAAATAACAAAATAGCAGCAATATAAGAAATATAAGAAATACGAAATAGATGAAAGGTATACTAATATCCAACAGATAACTCCCTG
>MU750480.1:69638-79799 GCA_026770625.1 Nicotiana glauca | reverse complement strand
ATTGGGTTACAAACAACCCCCGCCAATCTGTATCTCCATTAAAAGGGCAAGTTGTAACTACATTACTGCTAAAGACGCGTCTACAACGCTTAATAACAAGCTTTCTGTGTTTGACCGACTTACAAAACCAAGGACCTCAGTCTTTGACATGTTGGGACCATTGAAGAAGGAAAACAAGCGCCGTAGAAATAGTGGAAGGATTGGAGCACCTATCTCCCTTTAAAAGGAGATTTTGACCACAGACTACCCAAGTCTAATTCCTTATAGAATGAGGCGAGAGACAAAACTTGTAGTTTCGTGTGGAGAGGTCCTCAAAGCAAAGGCTCGTACCATAGTCTACACTAAGGAACGAGAGAAAGATGAAGAAAGTGTGGGGTCATCATATCATATCACCATCCGTGATGAACAAAATGCTTCACCCTAAACGGAAAATGAGGAAAAGTGCCTTGATATTCATGTATGTCGTCACATATCTTTCAGTGATGGTGATCCTCAAGAAGATGAAGACGCTAAAGATGTACCACCAGAGCTTGAAGAAGTGGTGAAGACAACGGCTGATACACTAAAAGAAGTCAATCTCGGAGTAGTTGAAGATCCAAAGCCCACATATATAAGTGCCTCTCTAACTGGTGATGAAGAGAGAAAATATATTGAGTTACTTAAGGAGTTCAAAGACGTATTTGCTTGGAGCTACAAAGAAATGCCAGGTTTAGACCCCAAGGTGGCTGTTCATCATCTTGCTGTCAAACGAGGCACTCGTCTTGTAAAGCAAGCACAACGTCGCTTCAGACCTGAACTGGTTCCCTTGATTGAAATTGAAGTTAACAAGCTTATTGGGGCCGATTTTGTTCGTGAACTTAAATATCATACGTGGATTTCAAGCATCGTCATTGTAAGAAAGAAGAATGGCCAAATTCGAGTTTGTGTTGACTTTAGGGACCTAAATAACGCTTGTCCTAAGGATGAATTTCCTCTTCCTATCGCTGAACTAATGATTGATGCAACAACTAGATATGAGGCGATGTCTTTCATGGATGGTTCATCTGGATATAACCAAATTCGCATGGAACCGAAGGACGAAGAACTTACTGCCTTTCGCACCCCTGAAGGTATATATTGCTACAAGGTAATGCCTTTCTGTTTGAAGAATGTTGGTACTACATATCAACGTGCCATGCAAAATATTTTTGATGACATGCTTCATAAAAACGTGGAGTGTTATATTGATGACTTGGTAGTAAAGTCAAGGAAGAAAGATGATCACTTGCAAAGATTTGAGGATGGTATTTGAATGGCTTCGGAGATATCAACTCAGAATGAATCCGTTGAAGTGCGCTTTTGGAGTTACTTCTAAGAAGTTCCTCGATTTTATTGTTCGACATCGAGGTATCAAAATTGATCAAGCTAAGGTGGATGCTATCTTGAAAATGCACGAGCCTAGAGATATTCATGAATTAAAAAGCTTGCAGGGTAAGTTGGCATAGCTTAGAAGATTTATTTCGAATCTGGCTGGAAGGTGCCAACCATTTAGTCGCCTCATGAAAAAAGGGGTTCCTTTTAAATGGGACCGAGCTTGCAGAAATGCTTTTGAAAGCATTAAGTCTTATCTGATGAAACCTCCAGTACTAGCAGCCCCCATACCTGGAAAGCCACTAATATTATATATTTCAGCACAGGAAAGGTCAGTAGGAGCGCTTCTCGCTCAAGGAAATAATGAAGGCAAAGAAAATGCGCTTTATTACTTGAGTAGGATGATGACACCAAATGAGCTCAAGTATTCTCCTATTGAGAAGTTATGTTTGGCACTTGTCTTCTCTATTCAAAAGCTAAAGCATTACTTCCAAGCTCACGTTGTGCGACTCATCTCAAGAGCAAACCCTATCAAGTTTGTCATGTCTAAACCAGTCCTAAGTGATCGATTAGCGAGGTGGTACCTCCAGTTTCAACAATTTGAAATTGTGTATGTTCCTCAAAGGGCGGTAAAAGGACAAGCATTAGCAGACTTTCTAGCTGACCATCCGATTCCAGATGATTGGGAGTTGTCTGATGAATTGCCTGATGAAGATGCAATGGTCATAGAAATTCAGCCTCCTTGGAAGATGTATTTTGATGGCGCTGCACATCGTGAAGGAGCTGGTGCTGGAATAGTGTTTATCACTTCTCAAGGAGAAGTTTTGCCCTATTCTTTCACTCTAACACAACGGTGCTCCAACAATGTTGCTGAATATCAAGCGCTCATACTGGGGCTTGAAATGGCTGTGGATATCAAACAATTACAATTACAAGTTTTTGGAGATTCCAAGCTAGTGATCAACCAGATTTTGGGTAGCTATGAGGTCAAGAAGCCAGAGTTGGTGCCATATAACAAATATGCTAAAAGATTGATAAGTTGGCTTGGAGAAGTAGCTATTCAACACGTGCCGAGAAAGGAAAATAAGAGAGCCGATGCATTAGCAGCTTTAGCTTCTACATTATCTTTGCCTGATCAGACACAAGTTGCTGTTTGCCAAAGATGGGTAGTTCCTCCACCAAATGACTGTGAGGAAGAAGAAACCGAAGCTGAGCATATTGATTCCGTTCTTGAGGTTGAAATTGAAGATTGGCGACAACCATTAATAGATTATCTTTGTTACGGTATATTGCCAGAAAATCCCCGAAGGAAAACAGAAATCCGAAGGAGAGCCCCTCGTTTTCTTTATTACAAGAATACACTCTACAGACGATCATTTGATGGAGTGCTCCTACGTTGTTTGGGGACAGACGAATCCCTTCAAGCATTGCAAGAGGCACACTCTGGAGTATGTGGTGCACATCAATCTGGGCCAAAACTTCATTTCCACATAAAAAGAATGGGGTATTATTGGCCAACCATGGTGAAAGATTGTTTGGATTACGCTCGGAGGTGTAAAGCTTGCCAATTCCATGCTAACTTCATACATCAACCACCTGAAGTATTACACCCAACTGTTGCTTCTTGGCCATTTGATGCTTGGGGTTTGGATGTTATTGCTCCATTGCCAAAGTTTTCTGGTGGACATCTATACATTTTGGCCGCGACTGACTACTTCTCGAAATGGGCTGAAGCTGTTTCTCTTAAGGAAGTAAAGAAGGAAAATGTGGCTAACTTCATCCGAGTCAATATTATCTATCGCTTTGGCATTCCTCGATATATATTGACAGACAATGGTAAGCCATTTGATAACAAGTTGATGAATAAAATATGTGATCTTTTTGGCTTCAAGCAACACAATTCCTCCATGTATTATGCAGCTGCCAATGGACTTGCTGAAGCATTTAACAAAACACTCTGCAACTTGTTGAAGAAGGTTGTCTCTAAGTCTAAAAGAGATTGGCATGAAAGGATGGAAGAAGCTCCTTGGGCATATAGGACCACATATCGCACACCAACGCAAGCAACCCCTTATTCACTTGTTTATGGAGTTGAAACAGTCCTTCCATTTGAGCGTCAAATCCCATCGTTGCGGCTTGCCATTCAAGAAGGACTCACCGATGAAGAAAATGCTCGGTTACGCCTTGAAGAATTGGAATCTCTTGATGAAAAGAGGCTAGAAGCTCAACAAAGCCTTGAATATTATCAAGCTCGCCTATCTCGATCTTTTAACAAAAGGGTACGCCTTAGATCTTTCCAAGTGGATGACCAAGTTCTTGTGGTCAAAAGGCCTATTATTACCTCTCGTCGATATGGGGGCAAATTCTCTGCTAAGTGGGATGGACCATATATCATATAAGAGGTATACTCAAGTGGCGCTTATAAGATAGTTGACTCGGAAGGTTTGCGGATTGGCCCCATCAACGGGAAATTCATGAAGAGATACTATCCTTGAAGAAAACAAATATGCTCCTTAACGCACGAGCCTAAACTACAAGTTGTAACGCTATGAGCCTAAACTGTATGTTGCATTACTCCTCAACGTATGAGCCTAAACTGCAAGTTATAACGCATTTTGATACATGAGTATATATTGTTTGTCACGAAGCTCCCCAATTTTGAACTACATATTTAAGGTGTAAAGTTATTCGAATTCGAGCAAAGTCTTCAAGTTGTAAAGCTCTTCAAATTTGGGAAAAGGTATCGAGTCGCAAAGCTCTTCAAATACGAGCAAAGACTCCAGCCAAAAGCTCTTCAAAGTCGAACAAGGACTTCAAATCGCAAAGTTTTTCAAATTCGAGCTAAACTTCAAGACGTAAAGCTCTTTAAGTTCGTCAAGGTCTTCAAGTTGTAAAACTCTTCAAATTCGAGCAAAGTGTTCAAGTTGAAAAGTTCTTAAACTTTGAGCTAAATCTTCAAGTCATAAATCTCTTCGAATTCGAGTGGAACTTCAAGTTGCAAAGCTCTTCAAAATTGAGCAAGTCTTAAAGTTGCAAAGCATTTCAAATTATAAGCTAAATCTTCAAATTACAATTCTCCTCGACGCACGAGCATAAACTGCATGTGACTCCTGGCCCGCAAGAGTATAAACTGTGCACGGTCTAAAAAAAAAAGTCTGCTAGGTTGAAAACCTCGAAAGAGGCGGCTTGGGCAAAAGTTAGGACATAAAAAAAAGGTCCGCTAGGTTGAAAACCTCGAAAGAGGCAGCTTAGGCAAAAGTTAGGACATCCAAAAAAAAAACTCACCTATTTCGAACTACGAAATGACTTGATCCTCTTCACTGAGGTACGTAGGCAGCTTAGAGTTTCATTCTAAGTTCAGTCATATGAGTTCAAAAATATATATTACCCAAGGCATTTTTCAAATGATGTATGATGGAATATAGTTCATTTGATTGACACCAGAAAATTAGGTGTACATATATTCTTTCGTTGAACCCTCTATCTTATCTTGATGGGTCAATGGGGACAATCCCTCCATGTCAAATTGAGGTCTTTGATGGAATGATTGTAGTTTCTTTAATAAGAGGCTAAATATTCAAGTTGCAGGCTCCAATTCTAAGTCAAGTTGATTTTGTCAGGTTTATTACATCATCAATTTGAAGTATTCAAGCCCGCTAGGTCTTAAAGTTGCAGTATTCAAGTGAGCCAAGTCATCAAATCCATAAAGTATTAAAACAAAGAAGCTCACTCGTATAAACTTCAGAATGACTTGACCCTCTTCACCGAGATTGGTATCTTCAAGATAAATATAGTCTTTTGCAGGCTGCGAAGTTTTCAAGACCGTCGTGTCTTTTAGCTGAATTCTTCAAGTTTGCCAAGTCACCAAGTTGAATTCTTCATATTTTCTATATCATTGATTTGAAGTCTTTGCATGCTAAATCTTCAAGTTGAAGTTGAGTTAAATTCTTCTAGTTCACTAAGTCTTCAACTATCCAAGTCTACCACATCTTCAAGTTGAATTCTTCAAAGTGGCTACATCTTCAAGTTTAACTATTATACTTTAACCTTCAAGTTGAATCATCAAGTTAAAGTTTTCAAATCCACTAAGTCTTCAAGTCGAAGTCTTCAAATCTATCAAGCCTTCAAGTCTGCCATGTCTTCAAGTTGAAACGTAAAAAAAGTTTCTTCGATTGTGAGATTATCTTTGCTAAAGTAGTATCTTTGGAATTGATTTCTTCTTCTAGCTGCAAAAAAAAAAGGAGAAACATATTTATATAAAGGAGATCATAAAATTACCTGTAAAGATTGTAGTTGAAAAGAAATTCTTGGTGGTCAGCTTTTTGAAAAGAATAAATCATGCTTCATAAAATCTCTGATTCGTGTATCTCAAAATGAGGATGAGTTTTCATTCCTTTGCGCCAAAAGGTCAAATCTTTTGTTAGTGAAGTAAAATCTTCAAGTTAGACTGTATAATGGACTTTGTTGGTTTTCATCTTGGACAAAATATAGTCTTCATGTTAGACGGTGTTATGGTATTATCCTCGTACAGAGTAAAGTCTTCAGTCTAGAGGATTGTCTTCGCCTCGGACAAAGTAAAATCTTCAGCCTAGAGGGCTGTCTTCGCCTTGGATAAAGTATAGTATTCAGCTTAGACGATGTAATGGTCTTAGCCTTTGACAAAGTAATGGTCTTCAGCTTGGATGGTTGTCTTCGCCTTTGCAAAATAAATCTTTGGCTCAGACGATGTAATGGTCTCTGCCCCAGATAAAAAGTAAAGTCTTTGGCTTAGATGACGTAATGGTCTTTGCCATAGATAAAGAAAGTCAAGTTTCAAACAAAGTGAAGTCTTTGACTTAGCCAGTGTAATGGTCTATACCTCAGATAAAATGAAGATAACTCTTCAAAAAAGATGAAGTCATTAGCTTAGACGGTGTAATGGTCTTCGTTTTAGAAAAAATAAATCTTTGGCCCAGACGGTGTAATGGTCTATGCCTCAGATAAAATAAAGTTAAATCTTTAAAGAAGATGAAGTCATTAGCTTAGACGGTGTAATGTTCTTCGCTTCAAACAAAATAAATCTTTGGCCCAAACGGTGTAATGGTCTATGCCTCAAATAAAATGAAGTTAAATCTTCAAACAAGATGAAGTCATTAGCTTAGACGGTGTAATAGACTTCGCTTCAGACAAAATAAATCTTTGGCTTAGATGGTGTAATGATCTTTGCCTAAGATAAAGGAAAATCTTTGGCTTAGACGGTGTAATGGTCTATGCTTCAGATAAAACGAAGTTAAATCTTCAAACAAGATGAAGTCATTAGCTTAGACGGTGTAATAGACTTCGCTTCAGACAAAATAAATCTTTGGCTTAGATGGTGTAATGATCTTTGCCTAAGATAAAGGAAAATCTTTGGCTTAGACGGTGTAATGGTCTATGCTTCAGATAAAACGAAGTTAAATCTTCAAACAAGATGAAATCATTAGCTGAGACAGTATAACGGTCTTCGCTTCAGACAAAATAAATCTTTGGCTTAGATGGTGTAATGATCTTTGCCTAAGATAAAAGAAAATCTTTGGCTTAGACGGTGTAATGGTCTATGCTTCAGATAAAACGAAGTTAAATCTTCAAACAAGATGAAGTAATTAGCTTAGACGGTGTAATGGTCTTCGCTTCAGACAAAATAAATCTTTGGCTTAGATGGTGTAATGATCTTTGCCTAAGATAAAAGAAAATCTTTGGCTTAGACGGTGTAATGGTCTATGCTTCAGATAAAACGAAGTTAAATCTTCAAACAAGATGAAGTAATTAGCTTAGACGGTGTAATGGTCTTCGCTTCAGACAAAATAAATCTTTGGCTTAGATGGTGTAATGATCTTTGCCTAAGATAAAAGAAAATCTTTGGCTTAGACGGTGTAATGGTCTATGCTTCAGATAAAACGAAGTTAAATCTTCAAACAAGATGAAGTAATTAGCTTAGACGGTGTAATGGTCTTCGCTTCAGACAAAATAAATCTTTGGCTTAGATGGTGTAATGATCTTTGCCTAAGATAAAAGAAAATCTTTGGCTTAGACGGTGTAATGGTCTATGCTTCAGATAAAACGAAGTTAAATCTTCAAACAAGATGAAGTAATTAGCTTAGACGGTGTAATGGTCTTCGCTTCAGACAAAATAAATCTTTGGCTTAGATGGTGTAATGATCTTTGCCTAAGATAAAAGAAAATCTTTGGCTTAGACGGTGTAATGGTCTATGCTTCAGATAAAACGAAGTTAAATCTTCAAACAAGATGAAGTAATTAGCTTAGACGGTGTAATGGTCTTCGCTTCAGACAAAATAAATCTTTGGCTTAGATGGTGTAATGATCTTTGCCTAAGATAAAAGAAAATCTTTGGCTTAGACGGTGTAATGGTCTATGCTTCAGATAAAACGAAGTTAAATCTTCAAACAAGATGAAGTAATTAGCTTAGACGGTGTAATGGTCTTCGCTTCAGACAAAATAAATCTTTGGCTTAGATGGTGTAATGATCTTTGCCTAAGATAAAAGAAAATCTTTGGCTTAGACGGTGTAATGGTCTATGCTTCAGATAAAACGAAGTTAAATCTTCAAACAAGATGAAGTAATTAGCTTAGACGGTGTAATGGTCTTCGCTTCAGACAAAATAAATCTTTGGCTTAGATGGTGTAATGATTTTTGCCTAAGATAAAGGAAAATATTTGGCTTAAACGGTGTAATAGTCTATGCTTCAGATAAAATGAAGTTAAATCTTCAAACAAGATGAAGTCATTAGCTTAGACGATGTAATGATACTCGTTTCAAATAAAATGAAGTCTTTAGCTCAGACGATGTCTTCGCTTCAGACAAAATAAATCTTTGGCTTAGACGGTGTAATGGTATTATTCTACTTGAGACGGTGTAAAGCCTTATCCTTCTTAAAAGTAATGTCATTGTCTTGTATGAAGTAATATTTTTGCCAACGTGAGCAACGTGTGGGCAGATAATTTTCTTTTAAATCATCTCGAATTTGCTACTTTCTTGAGCACTTGGGATAGAAAATTTCAGGAAGAAAATAGCAATAAATATTCGAAGATAACAAGGAATTACCTGTCGAAAGAGAAAAGAGATGATCGCTTCGAGAGGACAAGAAGACGTGCAAGTTGCTAGCCCAGACAGTGAAAATGCTGCAAATTATTAATGAAACTAAAATTGTTGGAGTGAAGCATATTAAATAATCTTACAGAATGCTCCTGCAAGTGCCAAAAAGGAAAACAATAGTTCGAGTACCTAAGTACTGTTTGTACTAATTCTATCATAAGTTGAGAAGAAAATACACATAATAATTGATGCATCCGTCATGGAACACAATTTTTGATCTTGTTAAAACCTATATCACCGGTATATTAGGGATAAAGGGTTCTCATAAAAGATTTCCTCGTAAACTTTGCAGTAAAGCACTCCATGTGACAAAAGTAACAACAATGAGTTGTCTTCTACGTACTTTTTCTCTTACAAGTGTATTCAAATTTCACACAAAGAGATTTGTAAAGTACAAAAGTAAAAGAAAGTGGGGTCGTACTTCTTCATAAGAGAAGAAACAAGAACTAAAGCTTCGAATAAAGGAGAGAAAAAAAAATCACGTGAGATCTTTTTGAAAAAAAAAGAATACAAAAGGATGACATGGACAAGGATGTACTTGTTATTCTTGGAAGAAAGTACAACAAACTCACATGATTCAATAAAGTTCAAGCAACTTTTCTTGACGAAAAGTACCGACAACTTGACTTGCCTTTTAAATGGAAAATATATAAATGAGAGTATTACCTTTTGAAAATAGCATAGGATTATTAGCTCTCATTGAGTTTGCTAAAAGAATAAAACACATTAACCGTGAATTGTGAAGATGCTTTCACCTCTTTATATAGGGCCATGGTATCAGTAGGTATAGTGTCCTACTTGGATATGGAAATTATTTTGATAAGCCTAAACAATCCTATTCTCATCCAATCTTCAGGATGAATATTGTTCAGATAAGTTCAGAGGATAAAAATTCAATTCCTATTCAAAAATAATCTGTATATGATAATGTTGGGAAGTACTAGGACTCCACATCAAACTTACCCCATGCAGTAACATGGCATGAAGTTTATGTGATAAGAAAGAATCCTTGACAATGTTGGATTGCCGTGAATTTCTGTGAAAATTTGACAAATTCAATAAATGGCCAATATATTTTATCCTTAAATTAAGGACGTACGTTCATTGTGTGTAAACATCCTTAAAGAAAGGATATGAGATTCCTTTCTAATTGAAAGACAAATCCTTGCAGCACTTTCCTATGGTGCCAAATGCTAAAATGAAGAAAGCGTCAAATTAAATAGATGAAGCAAAAGAGAAATTATCACATGTACTTCAAGCCTAGTCTTCAAAAAAGATAAAAATTTGACAAGTCTTGAAGTAGGGGGCATTTGTAAGCATTAAATTTATTGAATTTAAATCCATAAAATAATTTGGATCATATTAAATTCAAGACATTAGTCCAAGCAAATATTGTGGCTAATAAATTGGGTTAATTATACATGTATTGGGCTAGTCCATTTAATTAGACTACAAATTAAGTGATAAGCCCACTTCATTAGCCCAAGGTCCAAATGGTTATTAGCGCAGGCTTGTGCCACGTGATAAGTGATGTGGCAATCCAAGTCAAAAGAGCGAGCCAATAAAATCATGCCATGTGTCAAGTGATGTGGCAATCCAAGACAAGTAAATGAGCTAATGAAATCATGACATGTGTCAAGTAATACGGCAATTCAAGCCAAATAAATGAGCCAATTAAAT
>MU750480.1:13021-58193 GCA_026770625.1 Nicotiana glauca | reverse complement strand
ATCAAATATTAAAATATCTTCTTTAATTTATGATTATAGTCCATTTAGAATCATTTTGCATACCTTAAATTATGTTATTAAATATCAAGTTACCTTTGTCTCTTTGATATCTGCTTATTCCTTAGCGCACTTGCTTTCTTATAAATATTTCTTTTAATAAATTATTTAATGATATGATCAGAAAATATAAATAATGAATAATAAATGATTAAACGATGATCTTAAAAAAGTTATGCCTAAAAATGTAATATAAATTATTATTATTATTATTGTTATTATTATTAAGTAAAACCATTATAAATGAACTTTATTGCCTTGATTTTGGGCCCGAGCTCGGCTTTGTAGAACTAGTATATATAGATGCAAAAATATGGCGGGAAAGCATCGCAGGAATTGCAATGTGATACAGTACTAGGGTTTATCAGAAGCGAAAGACTCTTCAGAAGCGAATCCTCGCATTCAACTCGTTCGAGAAAATGCCGACATACAAGATTAGGGGTATCGATGTCGATTTCCCTTACGAGGCTTACGATTGCCAGATCACTTACATGGAAAAAGTCATTCAGTCCCTTCAAAATGTATATGTCTCCCTTAATCATTCATTCTTTTTATGAATTTTGGGTATCGTTATTCCCCTAATGTTAATTTGAATTTTTGATTCATCCTTATATATACCATATTCAGCTGATATCTTGGAAATTAGCTGTTTTAGTTAACAATCAACTAATCACCTAGACTTTATTTTGGATGGAATGTGAAAAAAGCTTTTCTTTTTTGTGCTGAATTTTGATTCTTGACCCGGTATTTTGTGAGTTAATGTTTCGACTAGTCACCATTTGACGTTAGATACTTTGATCATTGTTTCAATGGGGCTTCTGTTGATGTGAATAAGGAACATCACCCTCATTATGTAGCTTCTTGATTATCACATATAGTTGGTCAGTGGCGGAGCTAGGAATTTTTACAAGGGGATTCAGAAAATTAGAATCTGCGAACCTAAAACAATTTTTGAGCTATCTTTGCTACCACAATGAAAACTTTCCGAATATCAAGGGGATTCAGAAGTTTATATATATACAAAAAATTTGTTACTGCGCTATTTGTGCAGTACTATTTTCTAATGAAGAGGATTCAATTGAACCCCCTTCCTTAACTATGGCTTCGCCACTCAGTGGTAACATCAATTTGGTATGTTCACAGTAAGAAGCTGTGCGACTAAATTTTTCTTGAAGAGTAGAAGCACATCCCAGATGCTAGAGACAAAATATATTTCTAGAATTGAAATTACCTTAGTAAACATGAAGTGTGTTCCATGTCTGTATCCCCATTTCCTTCCTGTAGTCTTCAAAGCTTGTTGTTTTACTGAATGAATGCTTGTGATGTGGAAGAGATGTAATGCATTGCTTGAGAGCCCAACCGGGACAGGAAAGACCCTGTGTCTTCTTTGTGCCACATTGGCTTGGAGGAAGAGTTTGGGGGGTTTCTCAGTCCGGAAGAGTGGAATAAGAGACCGTATTGCCAGTAGCCAGCAGTCAGATGAGTCTTCTCAATCTGAATCCTCAACATTACCGAATATTGTTTATGCATCACGCACACACAGCCAAATTCGACAAGTGGTGAAAGAGTTAAAGAGGACCAACTACAGGTAGAGTCAGATTGTGAGTGCATTATTGAACAGGTGGCTTTAGCACTATGTTTTACTGTTGACCAACTATGTTAGCATAATACTGAATCTTTCAAAATGTTCAGTGGTTAGCATGTTCTTAAAAGGGTTACTTATTTGCAATACTTTAGATCTGCATATGCTATAAGGTATCTGATTCTGTCAATATTATGTGATGTATAGGCCAAAAATGGTAGTATTAGGATCTCGGGAACAATTGTGCATTCATGAAGAAGTGAGTTTGCTGCGTGGAAAAACACAGACAAATGCCTGCCATGCACTTTGCAAAAAGCGCAAAAACCGTTATTGTGGCCATTTTTCTCGCGTTGCAGGTACATTAGCACATTTAGTAACTTGCACCCAAATTCTTCATAATTGAGCTGGACAAATGATAGTATAAAATCTTTGGATCTAATACAATAATATAAAAGGTGTTTGTGTATCTAAACTTATAAGTAACCTTTTTTTTGTTATTTACTGTGCTTGGTGAATTATGACTGTTAATGCTTTTATTATGTACAGAGTTCATGAAGACTAATCCTAGTCTAGGAGAGGAGCCTATTGACATAGAGGATTTGGTCAACATAGGAAGAAGCAGTGGCCCGTAGGTTTTTCTTGTAAGTCTTGCCATTGAAAGCTGATAGTATGATGTGGACTCACTTTTTTTTCTTTATAGGTGCCCGTATTATGTGTCACGAGAACTTCACAAGACTGTGGATATATTATTTGCACCTTACAATTATCTTATTGATCGCGGATACAGAAAATCTTTGAACATTCAGTGGACAAACAGTATACTTATATTTGATGAAGCTCATAACTTGGTAAATTGCACCTTCAGTTGTCATGCCAGTATTTTCTTAGAATGCTCATCCTTATGTCATGCTTCTGTTGTAATTCAAGATTCAATTCTAACTTATTTGATGTTTTTTTGACCAGGAAAGCTTGTGTGCTGATGCAGCCTCTTTTGACCTTTCTTCTGGCCTTCTGACAGCTTGCATTTCTGAAGCTAAAAATTGTATAGACCTTTCGATAGCAAGGAGGGAGAACTCAAGTGACAAATCATGTAATCCAGATAACTTCGCTATTCTCAGAGGTAAATCGCTAATTTTTGAATAAAATTATGATAGATGCATTAGACATGTTTTTATTCGTGGGTGTTTTTTTGATAAAGTTCTATTCATGGCAGTGTTATCAAAGGCGACAAGCGCAAAAAAGCTCTAAGGTCCGTTGGGGCTTTAAGCGCAAAGCACAAATAAAGCGTGGGCTTTAATAAAAAAAGGTGCAACGGGAGAAAAAGTAAAATTATGCATGTAGTCTCCAAGACTAATCATTATAAGCATTAATAACAAATATATGGATAACGAAATTGAAAATAATTTAATATAAAGTGAAATATCAACTGTTTAAGGTCGCTTTTTCAAGATTACTTTATTGGCAAGGAAAAGTATGCCTTAGAGCTTTGATGCGACACTAAAGCGCCAACAAAGCGAGGCGAAGCGCTCAACGTGTTTTGAGCCTCATTTCAGGGCTTAAGCGCGCTTTAAGCGCGCCTTTGACAACACTGATTCATGGGTATTGAGCTTATAGTGCATTGCCTTTAATTGTTCAAGACATGTCTGTAAGTGATTATTGCAATTTAAAAGACATTTCTCATTAGAGTTCAATCAAGTTGCTCGTTACTTCAATTTTGTTGTGATTGTTCCTCTCGGTCATTTTTTACTAAATTCACTTGTTTTACTCCTTTGTATCTGAGGTAGTAATAGTATATGGGTGTCACTTACTCTTTAACAGTGTGCATCTCATGCAGCACTTCTTTTGAAGCTTGAGAAAAAAATTGCTGAAGTGTCCATTGATTCAAAAGAGTTGGGTTTCACGAAGCCTGGGCCATACATTTATGAGTTTCTTGCTGATCTAAATATCACACAGAAAACTGCCAACATGCTCATTGATATAATTGAGGAAGCAACTGTACTTCTTGAAGAAGGTGAGTTCTTACTGCCTTGACCCTATGAATGTAGTTTGGCATGTCTTAGATCTACTTTGGAGTTTGGAGTGAAAGGTTTGTTTGCATCACTGTTTAACTTGGCACGAAGACTAATAATTTAGCTTTCGATTCATTTATTAGAAGTTTAGTGGTCGAAAATTGTTAAACTAGAGTTAAAATTTGGTCATGAAGTTGGTTTCATAGGGAAAACATGTATTGTTATCTTTTTTTGAGAACATGCACTTAACGTTTATGATGTGCCAAATTTGAATTGTGTCAGAAGCTAATTTACATTTCTGTTTACCAAGGTTTAACCCCTTTTTGTTTGATGGAATTCACTCATTTACCTTTTTTTTAATTAAAAAAAAATGTGTTCCATGAAATGAAACGGGGCAGAAAAAATTTGGGTTTGTTTCTAGCTTTTGTAGCCAGGAGTGATATAGTGGTTTATAGTTTTTGTAGCTTGTATGATGCTTCTCCATTTGAAACCACTGTATTCTTGCTCCTCTTATCAGATGCAAACACTACCGAAGATGGAAAAACAAACAAGTCAAAAAGCACGGTCTGCAGATTGGAAAGCATGGGTGACATTCTACAAATGATTTTCAGGAATGATGTAAACCCTCATGCCCAATACTATCGTGTAAGTTAAGATATGTGTCCCTTTTTTCTTTGATTGGCAGGTTGAAGAATGATTTGTTTGGGACTTACGCGATTGTACTAAATCCTGATTCTCAGTAGGTTGTCTGATTGAAGTTTCATGTCTTATCAGGTTCATGTTCAGGAAGTTCAAGGAGGTGGCATAGATTCCCTTAAAGGTAGTCAAATTTACCGTTGGCTTAGTGCAAAAATAACATCAGTTCTTGGGATACTTGTGTACTCCATAGTTTTTTGTTTTCTTAACCATTAACCCTCTTCCTTCCCTGTCCATATTTTTAATTGATTTTGTGCTGCAGGAAAGGCATCCAGAACACTGAGCTGGTGGTGTTTCAATCCAGGTATTGCAATGGAGCAGTTCTCCAAATTAGGTGTTGGATCTATCATTTTGACTTCTGGCACATTATCTCCGATGGATTCATTTGCTGAGGAATTGAAGTTGTGAGTCCAATTTATCCAAAAATGTTTTTACTTACATTTTGTTCTGGCATGAACTCTGATTTCCAATCTCTTTTTCTTTCTGCTGCTTGTAGAGATTTTCCAGTTCGTTTAGAGAACCCTCATGTTATATCAGACAATCAGATATGGGCTGGTGTTGTACCCGTGGGCCCTTCTGGTTATACATTCAACTCATCATATAGGACTCGTGATTCTATTGAATATAAGCAAGAGCTTGGGAATGCCATTGGTATGAAGAATGTGATGCTGCGTGGTGTATGCATAACTGTGAAATACTGATGATATTTCCAGATAATGTTTCTGATGGACGTTATTCTTTTCTAATTTTATGCTTCAGTCAATTTCGCTCGTGTTGTACCAGATGGACTTCTTGTCTTTTTTCCTTCATATTACCTGTTGGAACAATGCATTGGCTGCTGGAAATCTTCGGTAAGGATCTTGAACATATGAAAACAGACATCTGTTTGGCATTGATTTCTCTGAGCCTAATGTTGCACTATGAAAATTGTCAGGGGCATTCAAACTCAATGGATTCGAGCACAATATGGGAAAGGATATGCAAATACAAGCTGCCTGTCGTTGAGCCAAGACAATCTTCTCTTTTTCCAACAGCAATTGAAGTATGCCATATATTTTTTGTAACTTACCTTTTGTCCATTTTGTGTCTATGCCTGACTTAGAAATTTTGGGCTTGGACAGGACTATATGACCAAGTTGAAGGACAAATCAGCATCTGGGGCTGTGTTTTTTGCAGTCTGTCGGGGAAAAGTAGGTTTCTGCTTTAAATTTTTTTCATAGTTTTTGATAGCAGAATTTATAGTTTTGAGCTTTAAAATGCAAGCTCATTTTATTTGTGGGTAAGAGATGCTTCTGGAAGTCCTCAACATAGTTTAACTAGTAGCACTTTGACATGATGGATAATTTTGCCAGTGTTGAATCAATATTCTATCCAACCATCCTATGCTGCTTCTTGGATCCTAAAGATTGTTGTGGCAATATGCTATTATGATTCTTGGAGGGGTTCAGGAAAGGACTGTGACTTCGTACCACAAGTTTCTATCAAAGCTGTTTGAGCTTGTACCTGTATATTGTTGCTTAAGTTTGATATTCAATCTGGGTCTGATGGCTTTATGACAAACTTTATGCTGGGTTAATTAGTATGTGATGTAGATACAGAGAACTAAAGGGTACTTATGAACTTGCTTATGGAGGTGTTTCATGGCTTGTTTAAATTGAATAATACATTTTTTACCACAAATATTTTGAGCGAATATGGCCCCAGGGCTTTGGTTCAGTGGTGAGGATCCAACACATGAACTGTGGATTAGGCCGCACATTATGACTTTGAATGCTGCCATTGACTTAAGCCTAGTATTTAAGTGGGACAGGGTAGAGGGTGTGGGCCCATACTCCTTCGAGTTTCAAACCTCTTAGCACAATTGGGATTGGGCAAGCTACCTTATGTGTCAGTCATTAAAAAAATGAAAGAAGGCGAATTTGCCATAATATGCTAATTTGACAACCATAGCACTTCACCGGATGACTGCTGCTTTTCTTAGAGACATTTATCTGTAAGGTAAGTTGTATTATTTCTGCTTACTAGGGAAAACCTACATTTTTTTTCTTCCAAAAATTTTTGGAAGTGGGAAAGATTAGATGGCCACATTTCCTATTCCCTTATGCACACTGTCTTAACAAACTTATCACATTTATACATTGAGAAAATATCTAACTTAGTTGTGGAGATTTCCTAGTGAAGAAAAGGGCATTACTCATTGAACTTATAAATTTAAGTTATTTGCTATTACATACAATGAAGTGAAGGTGGAGCACGGTGGTTTCGCTGTACAAGAATAAAGGTGATATTCAGAGCTGTAACAACTATAGGGGTATCAAATTACCGAGTTATACCATAAAAGTTTGGGAGAGGGTGGTAGAAGTGAGGGCGAGGAGGACGATGCCTATTTCAGAAAACCAGTTCAGGATCATGTCGGGGCGCTCTACCACGGAAGCTATCCAACTTATTAGGAGGTTGGTGGAACAGTACAGGATAGGAAGAAGGACCTGCACATGGTGTTTATTGATCTGGAGAAAGTGTATGACAAGGTTTCTAGAGAGGTTTTATGGAGATGCCCGGAGGCAAAAGGTGTGCCGATTGCTTACATTAGGATGAGTAAGGACATGTATGATGGAGTTCAGACTCGGGTTAGATAATGGGAGGTGACTCGGAGCATTTTTCTGTTGTTATGGGGTTGCACCAAGGGTCGACACTCAGCCCATTCCTATTTGCCATGGTGATGGATGCACTGACACACCATATCCAAGGGGAGGTGCCATGGTGTATGTTATTTGCTGACGACATAATTCTGGTTGATGAGCCGCGAGGCGGAGTCAATGAAAGGTTGGAGGTTTAGAGATAGACCCTCGAGTCCAAGGGTTTCAAGTTGAGCAGGACTAAGACAGAATACCTAGAGTGCAAGTTCAGTGCCTAGCCGTCGGAAGCAGGATTGGGCGGGAGGCTTGAATCACAGGTCATCCCCAAGAGGGGCAGTTTCAAGTACCTTGTCGGTTATACATGGGATGGGAAGATCTATGAGGATGTCATACATTGTATAGGGGTGGGATGGATGAAGCGGAGGTTAGCATCTGGAGTCCCGTGTGACAAGAAAGTGCCACCGATACTCAAAGGTAAGTTCTATAGAGTGGTGGTCAGACCGACCATGTTGTATGGGGCTGAGTGTTGGCCAGTTAAGAACTCGCATACCCAAAAGATGTAAGTAGCAGAAATGCGGATGTTGAGGGGATATGCGAGCACACTAAGATGGATAAGATTACAACAACAACGACCCAGTAAAGTCCCACTAAGTAGGGTCTGGGGAGGGTAATGTGTACGCAGACCTTACCCCTACCCCGATAGGGCAGAGAGGCTAAGATGGATAAGATTAGAAATGAAAATATTCAGGAGAAGGTAGGTGTGGCCCCCCATGGATGACAAGTTGCGGGAAGCAAGGCTCGGATGGTTCGGGCACATTCAGAGGAGAAACCCAGATGCCTCAGTAAGGAAGTGCGAGCGGCTGGCTTTGGTGGGTACGGGGAGAGGTAGAGGGCGGCCAAAAAAGTATTAGGGAGAGGTGATCAGGCAGGACATTACGCCATTTTAGATTACCGAGGACATGGCCCTAGATAGGAAGCTGTGGAGGTCGAGCATTAATGTTGTAGGTTAGGGGTAGTTGTGCATAATTCTACAACAGTCCTAAGTGAGGCCAGTTTGTTATTATTTAGTCTTAGACTGCTAGTGGTTGATGTTGAGTTCACATTGCTCTTTCGTTTCTCTTAGTACAAGGCTTTATCTACTGGTTATTGTTTTGCTTTTCATCTATTTTCTGGTTCTTGTGATGCTGTTATTTTTTTTCTATGGTTTGATGGTACTGATATATTACCTCTTTTCATCTTCTTGAGCCTATGGTCTATCGAAAACAGCCTCTCTACCCCCTCGGGGTAGGGGTAAGGTCTGCATACACACTACCCTCGCCAAACCCCACTAGTGGGATTTCACTTAATCGTTGTTGTTGTTGTTGCTATTACATACATTGAAGTAGACAACTTGGTTATCTCATAGAAGATGTGTCAAATGTATTAGTGGAACAGCCAATTTTTTTTAAAGGTTGAAATGTAAAACATTAATATCTATATGTTCTCAAGCTCTTATATTATAGTATACAATCAGGTTATCCTAGATAATTGATGATGATGTTATAAATGGCACCCTTTGATCATGTTTCCTCATTAATGGTTGTTTGGTACAATAGGTGAGTGAGGGACTGGATTTTGCTGACCATGCTGGTAGAGCTGTTTTGATCACCGGCATCCCCTTTGCCACAAGGACTGATCCTAAGGTCTGTGAACATGCTTACTGCTATTGTGTCAATTTTCTCGTCGGAATTGTTCCCTGATTCAAGTGCCTTCTAGGTATTTTTTTAATAAAAAACTTACATCTTCAGTCACTTTGCATCCTAACATATCATCTTCAACAAATAATGTTTTTAATTTAGCTTCCTTCCTGATATTATTTGGTTTGAGGTCATTTTGTTAGTCTTAATATACGAAAGCAACCCAGGGGATGGGGTAATTTGATCTTCGGTTCATCTGAAAACCTTGATCTGAGGCTCTAATTTCCTTAGGAGAAAAATGTGTTGCACTTGTCTGATAAAAAAATGTGTTGAACTTAGTCTGTTGTCACCTCCACGTTGTTGTCTGTTCAAACAAATATTAAATGACTTATGTCCAAATCAGGTTCGTTTGAAACGTGAATTCCTGGATCAACAGATGAACTTGCAATCAACTGGATCTAAGGTACAGGTGAAATTGAAAAGTTGTTTAGTTAATTATGGGCATGTTTCCTGTTGTAACACACCTTTCCCCAAGGGCTGAGCGTGTTCAAACTAAAAAGTGATGTGACAGGTCCTAACAGGAGAAGACTGGTATACTCAGCAAGCATCAAGGGCTGTAAATCAGGCTGTGGGCCGTGTCATTCGTCATAGACATGATTTTGGAGCAATAATTTTTTGTGATGAAAGGTCATTATGAGTTCGAATTTTTCACCAAATTGCTGTCATATATTGGCCCCTTTGCCCTTAAACATTTGACCAGAATGCTGCTATAAGCTGTAATGAAATATCACATGCTTACAACTTAGTCAAAGCTGTGATTCAGGATAGGATATTTGAAGGATTTGGTTGTGATTGCTTAAGCACAATGCTGCTATAAGCTGTAATGAAATATCACATGCTTACAACTTAGTTAAAGCTGTGATTCAGGATAGGATATTTGAAGGACTTGGTTGTGATTGCTTAAGCACATTCAGATATCGAGTATATGTATATGCACCCACATACACTTTCATACTGTTGGAATTAAAAGCATTTCCTTGAGTAAGCTATATCAGTTCAACAAATAGGAAGTTAGTGATAGGTGGGTCAACTACATCATATTTGCGGAATTAGAGTTGTTACTGTGCGTCATTTGGTCATCATTCTGCTTGTTGCATAGAGCGAGCTATCAATTCTTGAAGCATATATCTTTAACTTCTACTTTATCTTGAGCAGATTCACATATTCCAACCGGCAGTCACAAATATCCCGTTGGATACAACCCCATATCAAGGTTGATTTGTTTGAATTGGTATTTTGCTCTATTTTTTTTTCTTTTCTTCTAAAGAGTGTCTGCTTCTCTTTTGACTGTCCAGTGTCATTCCAAATTTGGGGAAGTAGTTTTTTCATTGACTCGCTTTTTTCGTGATGGAAGAATTCGTGGCCCTACAAAACTAGAATTGATGCAACCAGATGACAAGGGTAAGTATCACTAGTTAAAGAAAACCACATTACCCTGTTTTGGCTTATTGTTGCACTCTCTTGCTTGTAGTTACTGATACCATTTTCCCTGAACATTCTAGCTCACTTGATGATACATGGTTGTATTCTGTGCGAACAGTACTAGGTTAACGATACTTTAGGATTTATTCAGATAGATCTCTTTAGATAAAGGTTGCTCTCACAACTGGTTTGATTTTTCTGTTTAATTATGGTTCAGGTATTTTGGCGTGTTTATTCATAATATTGGGTTATAGCATTTGGTTGAAACCCAAAAAGAATCTGAACTCAAATTAGCAGTTCAGTCTGGTTTGTCGGTTTTTGGTTTGGTTTGAGCATTGAAGAAAAAACTCTGACATTTTGTTTGGTTCAACTGAAAAATTAAGCTAATCAATGGGGATGTGTGCATGCACTTAATAATCTCTTCTCTAGCATTCTCTCCCCCAAGCGGCAACTGCAGGGAGCACTTTCTGCACGAGTAAGCCTGTAATTGATCCCTATTTTGCCGTTCTACTATGTGTGCTATGCTATGCATACACCACCTGAGTTGTGTTCCAGAAGAGCCAAAGTTCCATGACCTGATTGTCTCTAGTAAAACTTCATTCTGAAAGAACTGATGAATGAGCCTATTCACATAATAGTTTCTTGGGACAAAGTGTACACTGTGAATTTAATCTATTTTATCTCTTATCATTAATTTGATGATATGCTCTTTAGCTTGCGTTTGTAATTGGTAGTTAGCACACGACTCGCATTTGCACTCATTTTTTTTTTTTTTTTTTTTTTGGGAAGAAACCTAATACCAAAAATTGGTTTAGTTTGGTTGTGACCTAATGCCAGCTCCCTAGTAGAGTTTATAAAAATTTCTGATATTACTGTCGAATATGTGTTACCTTCTTAATTGACGGTTGATTTCTCATTTCATGTATAATTGAGTATATTGGATGATGTATGTTTGTTTTGGATATACAATATCTTTGATGTGCTAAGTCATTGATGGAATCTTTTGGACAAGCTTCGTAAACGAGTTTTGTTTAAATTTAATGCCTAACTTTTGGTGTAACTTCTAAAAGACTGCAAATTAACAATGATAGCGTAAGTCACCTTTTTTTGGTTATTCACTCTGTTTAAGTTGACTGAACGCACCTCAACCCTCAACTGGAACTTTGTTTATATCTGTTCAAGCTCACAGATGACACATAACTCGGTGCTTATACCAACTTTGTAGTCTATAGATTATAGCTTTAAAGAAATGAAAACAGGAAAAGGAAGAGCAACCTGTTCTTTCTTTTTCATGTTATTAAAATGCTATACTCAGTGATTTAGTTAAATTATGTGTATCTCTTCGTCCTTCTTTCATTAGTTGAGTCAAATAAAACTGCCCTCCCTGAGGTAATTAAATTTGTAATTGTTATCAAATATGATTGCCATTGTTGTTACCTATTGATTCTGGTTATTCTTCAATATATATTATCTATTCTCTCTTGCAGAAATAGTAAAGAGAATAAGAAGCTCTCAACCTCAACTTCACTTTGAAAAGCTTTTTACCTCTCTGGTAAGCTAATACAGTGTCTGCTTCTTTTGAAGTCAATACAACAGTAATGCACATTTTCTGATTCCTTTCTCCACTTGATTGTGTTCTTAGGACTCATCAGTGGATTTTCCTTGTTCTACTAATCAATTATCTTCCTCAGTTAAGCAAGGCAACATCCTTGGCAGTCTGGAAGACATACTTCCTGCTAATAAGTCATCTGTTAGGTCTGATAAGCTAGTTAAGAATCTGGCCGTAAAACATGCAAGTAGTTTGTTGGTCCCTGGACGAAAAGAAATGCTAATTAGCAAGCAGAAAATAATTGACTTGATGAAACATGAATTGTCTGATGAACGACCAGAAGATGTTATTGCACCTTGTTGTCTGAAGAGGCCTCGGCTGACATTAACAGGACCTGATTGTCAAAGAGATCATTCTCGGAAGTCTCATGATAGTCCGGACCGTTCCTCAGTTGCCCATCACCTGCTGTCAGAAAGTGGTTCTAGCTATATATTGAAGAATAAGAAGTCACAGTGCTCTGAGGAACGAAGTACACAAAATACTAAGTTAGATAGAGCAGACCTGCTTGAAAGTGAGATGACATCACGAAAGGCTGCAGGTTTAGTTGATCTGCAAAATGAAGATGGCATTGATAGCTCTGTGCCTTGCAATAATGAGGAGAAGAAAGGATCAGCTTTTCTTGTTCAGGTAGGTGCTGGAACTTTTCTTCTTGTTCTTCTTCCCTTTTCTTCCTTTCCACCTTTTCTTGAGCCGAGGTTCTATCAGAAACAGCCTCTCTACCTCTCCGGGCAGCGGTAAGGTCTGCGCACACTACCCTCCCCGGACCCCACCTATGGGATCATACTAGGTTTGTTGTTGTTGTAGGTGCTGGAACTTTATTCTTGCTTTATCAACCTCTTATGTATCTTTTACTAGCACGCTAGGACATAGTTTGTCTTACTTTCTTTAGCCGCAGTTGTGCCATTTCTGTGTATTTTGGTCTATCTCAATTTAGTGTCACTGATGGTGAGCAACTAAAAATTGCATCTGTATATCACATAAATCCCGAAGTTATTTAATCTATGGTGTCGCCTTTACTATTCTGTTGATTCTCTTCTGAAAACAATTTGCTGATTGATATAGGAAAATTTATAAAATCATGGTGCTTAACTATTGTTTTATCTCTACATCTTGACCAGTTAAACTTTTTTTTTTCAGTTTCTGGTTTCACAGATAACCTGAAATTCTGTTCCATTAAGTAATCTTTTACTATTGATGAGTCCACAAGTGTGACTAGCTAAAGAACCAAGTTGAGAAAATTTTGGAGCAGAAGTAATATAATACATTTACACTTTATATGGCATTGCATTGGCTTGATATTGTCACCTAAGTTGCTCGGACACGGGTGCGGGTGTCCGACACGGGTACGGATCTAGAGGTTGGTTCCTTCAAGATGTAAATTGTAAGATTCGGGGATACGGATCCTAATATGGATACGGGTGCGCAGGGATCCGGCTAAAGATAATTCAAAAAATATAAAAATATTTCTAAATTGTGAGAAATTTTGTGGAATACTTACGTATAGCTTGTAAAGTGAATTTCTTTTTTATTCTCAAGTTGTAGATAAGTCAAGGATTGATTTCCTAGGTAAGGAATGCTATCTTTTTCAAATTTACCCTAGTTTGGTTTTGATTTAGGGAATCAAATTGTATCTCGTCTTGAATATTTCCGTCCGTCTTGGTCAAATTACCCAAGCAGATCCGGTGTGAATCCCGTACCCACACCCATTCTAGTGTCGTGTCGACACAGGTGCGGCACCTAAACTGTCGTGTCGGAGCAATTTAGATTGTCACTGTCTGCTTAAATTTATCCTTTGCAACTGGCAAAGACATCTAAATCTATAACCCAAAATTTGGGGTTATTAGTTGAGAGTTACCATCGTGATTTCCTGCGCAGGTCCGAGAAAAGCTTACTGATACAGAATACCATGAATTTGTGGGGTATATGAAGTCGCTCAAGTCTAAAGCAATGAAGATAGGCCAAGTTCTTCAATCCATTGCCAGATTATTTTCTCTCCCTGATAGAATACCCCTCCTTCACAGGTATGATCTGTACAGTTAACTATTCTCTGATCTGTTAATCGAGCAAGCATCTTCATTTCAATCTAGTTGTTGGTTATATTGCAGATTCAAGGATTATGTTCCTGCGAAGTACCATTCTTTGTATGATCAGTATTTAAAAAGAAATCATGAAGTAGCTGGCCAATGAGTCATCCTACTTAAGTCTAAGTCTTCCTTGAGAAAAATCCTTACTTGCTGCGCCTAGGCATACACACAGCCACAAAGTCAGTCAGTGAACAGTATGTTCATGCTGCCGATTAGGCAAAGGAAAAAAGAGAAGCTATGCTTGTGAAGGGTTTTGTGATAAAATACTACAAGGAAAAACACCACCTCCCCTGCCATTTATCTTAGGGGAGCTTTGTCATGGTCCGCCGGACCTTTGACAATGTGGTTCAAGCAGTGTACAGTATCTTAATGTGGATTGCCCTGTAGTTGTTGGGAGTTAACATCACGAACTGAGCAACAAGGCTTATAGTTTAGTGGTATTGATGAGAGTGTTCCACAATTTGTATGGGTTGGATTCTCATTGTCCTCCTATCCATGTAATATAAGTTTCTGAATGAAAAAATTGCGAACTGGTGTACTCTCCATAGGCACCTGGTTTGGAGGCCCACTTAATCCTCAAGAGGCGTGTAATTTGTGTAGAGGCCAAGTGGCCTAGTAAGTGGCTGCAAGTTATTTATTTATTTGACCCGTCCCTTTTTTCGACGGACGGGGAATTTCAATCATTCAAACGCTCATATATCCCCCTTTGGCTTTTCGTATTTGCGGGACTGGACTATATTTTTGGAAAGTGCATAGACAAGTTTCTCACGAATCAAAGGGTGAATGTCTGCTTCAAGTCTTGTGTTCCTTTTGATCACTGTGAATCGTCATGTTAATGGTTTCCATTTTATGGTCTTAATTGTGTACTGCATGGTTTAGTATCCCGTGTGGTTTTTGCTGATCCTTTGTCTTGACATTCATTTGAAATTTTATGGGATTATCTTAATAATTTAAATATAAATACAATTTGAGATTTATTGCAGTTCAAGCAAATGAATATCCGTGAGCGGTTGGCTTGTTTTCGATAAATCATACTCCATAAAAGTAAGAAAAATAGTTTCTTCCTGGTTCCAGAGCCGCAACATAAAAAAATAGAAACAATTAAAGCAAAAGTGGAGTACAGCATAGACAAAGGGAATATTAGATGTTCGCGAGACCTGGAAAAGCTCGCGAATGAACAAAGGATATACCTTGAGACAAAAGTATTATATTTTGGATTCATATATACACAAAACATGTAATGTACTTTTATATCATTAGTGTAATTTAACTTGTTAACATATAATTTATTTTAAACTCTAAGTAGAGTTACTTGTAATTACCTTCTACGTGATCCGCTTGTAAATGTTATTTACACCATTAGTACATGAAATTCATGTATTTTATAATTTTAATATGGAGTGGCAAGTTACTTGACTTATTCTATAAGTTACTAATTTCATTTATTAGGTGTACAATAGAATTTCTTTTTGTAGTGACAGCGTATCAAAATTAACCTAAACCCATGAATGAACAAAGAATTTAACTTCAATCTTAAATAAAGTGACAGGATGAAAATAAATATATTGGTATTTGCATGTGAAGCAACAAAAGGAACAATTTCATGCGCTTCCCTCGTCAATACATTGACTACTAATTACTATAAATTAAACATGGAAGTTAACTAATATCTTACGTTACGTTTTCCCCTGGTTTAATTCCCCACCCAATGATCTACCATTCCGTGATATCACCGGTACTCTGCCGGAGTTTTCACGCAAAACAACGATCAAATCCACAAACGCACTAAGTATATACTTATACGATTTCTTATCGTTCAAATTAAAATAACAAAATAAAAGCTCTTCCATAAATTCCCAATTTATTTTGCCTTGATCATTCAATCTTGCCTCCATCATCTCTTGCATCGATTGCCTGAAATCATCGTATGGACTTGGAGAATACGTTACAACTGTAATAAAATCATCTGCATTAAGTGTCTCCTTTGAACCATCTGAGGTACTAATTGCCAATGACTCATTTGAAGTCGTATTTGTCGTAGCTGAGGTTGATCCAGTGTCGTCTGTAACTGTCATGCTTGTCCGAGCTTCTTCAATTAGGGAACTTGACGAACCACGTGCCACAAAAAATCGACGAGATCCGCTAATTTTTGATTGCGGTATCACATATCTGTTGAAAATATAATTAAGTAAATACAAGTATTTTCTTTCTGATAGTTCAAGTTTTTAGATAAGCTAGTCATACAAAAGTCATTCATTATCAAAAATAATTTTCAAGTGCTTGATCCAAAAAAGAGTTCACATTGCACGTGAGTGGGAGGTAACATGTTGAAAATATAATGAGTAAGTAAGAATATACTTTGTCCAATTTTACATAATTTAACAATACCTTGGGGATTCTAACAAAGAATTCGAAGCTCCTGCATTTTCTTCCTTGGTTGGAGCAATATCTTCTTCTTTCTTCCCTTTCTTCGCGATGATGTTGTTGTTGTTGTTGTTATTATTAGGTTTATTTCTAGTATTGGCTTCAACTTCGGTATCATCATCTTTAGAATAAAAGGATTTGAAGTTCTCAAAGAGGAAACGATCTATATCTGCAAGTGTAGCAGCGTCATCTTTGGCTTGTGCTTGCTTTTCTTTGCGATCAACGGCTGAGAACGATGGCGTTTTGGGGTGTCTACAGCCGCGGAGCAACCAGCTAGTGGAAGATGAGAGAGTCTTATTGGCGGAAGAATTAGGAGGTTGTGGGGTGGGTTTATGTTTGATTTTTGAGAGGTAATCTGAAAGAGATTTTTGGAGTTGCTTAGGCATTATGTTGATGTCTCTATTTTTGCACTTTCTCTGCTTTGTGTGTAACTTAATAAAAGCAGGATTTGTAAATATGAGGATGGGTTAGCTTGTGCTTTTATTTTTACAAGATAAATTAATGTGTTAAGGAACATTGAGTGCTGAAATCAATGGCTTGTCTCAAAAAAAAAAAAAAGGAAAAGGAATGAATAAATAAATGCCAAAGATGAAACGGTTTAAGGATATTTAATTGTTCTGATTAATGAAGTAATTAATGGGTGGTTATTAATTACGAAGAAACGTACTCTATTAAGGTTTTGTCTTTGTTTATGTTCTTTTGGAGATGGTGGAGAAGAGTTTTAGAGTGCATTAAATCTCAATTTTCTATTTTATTTTATTTCATTAAGTCCTACTATTCGACAAATAGTCAAGGTTATATTCTTTGAAATTGCTGAGTGCATTAAATTGACTTCTTCTTTGTCATTTACATTAATAAATCAGCGTTAATTAGTTGCCGATCATGAATATAGTGGACTAGTGGAGTATAGATTACTCCCTCCGGTCCAAAATAAATGATTTTTTTGGATGTTTTCACACATATTAAGAAATTTACCTTTTAGCATTAATTAGCAATTGAATTGATCATATTAACCTTTACTATCTCATATAAATACTCCTAACGTATATTCCAACACTATTTACTCCAAGGACAATGTAGGAAAAAAAATAATTAATTCATTCTTGAAATTTAGAAAAATTACTTATTTTGGACCATAAGAAAAAAGCCAAAAAATTACTTATTTTGGACCGGAGGAAGTACTATATCCATCAGTGGCGAAACAAGAAAATTTAATAAAAATGTTTAAGCAATAAGAGTTTTCGATCTTTTGCTGGTGGGTTATGAAAATGTGTTCATCGTGTATATTTTAATCAATATTTGGAGAAAGACTACTAAACGAGAGATCTTATGTGAATTGCTTAATAGTTAATACTGTACTTTGATTTTAAGTAATTCTTGTCTTATGAGCTAACTTTTAAGATTGATTTATTTTTTTAGAACTCAACAGAGAAGCTCTAAATTCGTAAATAAAAGTTACATAGAAATTATTTAAATGCAAGTAAAGCAATGAGTCACAGGGTCAAAGTGAAAGAACAAAAAAATAAACAAAAAGGACTGTCAAAGAAAGTAAAAAAGAAGAAGCTACACATTTATTCTATAGCCAATATACATATATGAGTTAAATCTTTCTATAATAATGTTATTTATTCTGATATCTTTTGATTGCTGTATAGAAGTGTTTATAGAGAATATATATTATGACATAATATTAAATATTGATTTAAAAAAAAACTTGGTTGTTATAGTGAAATGTTGTTATAAATAAGTATTGTTATAAAGAATTCTCAATGTATATTATACATTAATTATATATAGTATATATAGAGAGTTTAAATGCGTACGACAAGGTTCCTAGAAAAGTTCTCTGAAGAAGGCCAAAAAATTAATTAAAGTGAACCGGACGGAGTATGAGTTACTACCCTATTTTTTGAAATGAGCAAATTAAGCCGCTATATTACTAGTATGATAATATTTGGGTGATGCACAAAAACTAATTTGGTCAACGAACATTTGGTGAAAGACTATTAAGCGAGAGAGAGAAATGTGAATTGCTTCACGCTGTACTTTGATTTTTAGAGCTAATTTCTACGATTTATTTATTCTTTTAGAACTCAACAGAAAAGCTCTGTATTCGTAAATAAAAATTACTTAGAAATTATCTAAATGCAAGTAAAGCAAGGAGTCATCGGTTCGACGTGAAAAAACAAAAAAATAAAAGAAAAAGAGGTGCAAAAAGGACAGCCTGTCATGAAATAATAATAAAAGAAGAAGAAAAGTATTACAAAGAAAATAGAGAGAATTCTTATTTATTTTGAGATAAATTACAATGGAATAGGATACCTCTATTTATAGGAAAAAAGTGATTTAACCACCAAGTAACAAGTCCTAAAATCTTTCTAAATATACACATTCACTTTAAATACAATTCTATTTATAACACTCCTCCTTGAATGTTTATTCAATAGATAATGTGCCTCGTTAAAATCTTAACTAAAATAAAACTCAGTGGAAAAAAATTCTAAAGAAGGAAAAAGAGAACACATGTTTAGAAATACGCCTTTTGGTTGCCTCGTTAAAAACCTTGTAAGGAAAACCCAATTGGACAAAACCTTGTAAGGGAAAAAAGAGTACAACGCGTATTACCTCCCCCTTATGAGAGCAATAATTCACATCTTTGAGCCTTCATATTCTTATCTTGTGCACCATATTCAAAAGATTATTGGTATATATTTGATAAACAAATCAGCCATATTAACTTGAATGGATATATTGCACCTTGAAATCATCATTCTTGATAGAGATTTAATATCTTTATAAACTGCCGTGGAATGATCTTTTCAATATGTCCATAGAGGTATTTTCGCTATCTGTTAGAAACTATGCGTCCACCAGACTATATAGAGAACCGGGTTCTCTATGAGTTTCCACTAAAAATACTCATGAATCAAGCTGTATAGCGATCTGGTCCTATATTAGTTCCCACAGTGCTAACTACTGAACCAGTATGTAAGTGAGACACAGGATAAGTTCCTACTGTATAGAGAACCAGATTCTCTATCAGCTCCCACTGTAAGCAACAGAATGTGAAACCAACCAGTATAGGGAATCATGTTCTCTAATTGTTCCCACAGTAGCTCGGCAGTAAGTAAAGAACACAGAGGATTTTTACGTGGACAAATACCAACTCAAGGGGACAAAAATCACGACCTACACTTGTAGGCTTTCAACTTCACTAACTTGTAAACCCCTATTACAAGCCACTTTGTAATGACTCTATTACAAAGGATTCAACTCAACTAACTTGAGGTACTCTTGCCACAAACCACTTTGTGACTCTCTAGTTACAAAGTATTTGATTAACTTGTAATTCTCTCACCACAAGCCACTTTGTAATAACTCTATCACAAAGACTTCAATCACTCTAACTTGTAATAACACTATTACAAGTCACTTTGTAATAACTATATTACAAAGGCTTTACATTTTGACTAACTCTAGTCAAGACACAAACTTAGAGGGTTTGTGATTTTGGGTTTCCTAAAACATAGCTTCTAATAAAGCAAGATATGAGTTACAATTGAAGAACAAATAACAAAGACTCAACAAACCTAAGGACTTAAGATATCTTCAATCTTGAATCCGGTCCTTGAGGTTGCAGCAGCTTTCTTCTTGAGAGAGGTTGTTGCAAGCACTTGAGAGAGTATTTTCGTTTTTGATTTTGCAAGTCTTGAACCTGAATCTTGTGCTTTGCATAAGGTTTATACTACAAAATACATCACCTTAGTGATGTCAAATCTTGGTTAGTATATGCCTCTTCTCAATGGGAAGTGAATGCTGCACTGTTGCAGGCAGTCACTTTCTCCAGTTGCTTTTCAGCTGTACAGTTGACCTATACTTCTGTCAGGGGAACACCAAGGGATCAGGTCCCTAATTTGGTTCCTGTGAATCTAAAGCACATTCCCCAGATTATCTTGAGTCGATTAACTTGAATGATTGTACCAGGCATGCTTCAGGTCCTTTATCTAGTTATCTCATGAAGTAAGTTGTTTTACATTCCTTGATGGTATTTATACGTGTTTTCCATCACTTACAATGATGTAAGCAAGGTAGGTAAAAAGCCTTCCATAAAAAGTTGACTGCTACATTGTTCGTGTGCAGTAGCGTGTGTAGGCAGTAACTTTTCTGCTGGAGAGTTGACTTCATACAGTCTCTTTGGGAACTGGTAGGGACCTGTTTCCTTAGCCGTTCCTTCCTCTCTGAAGAGTTAAGTTATATCTCACACTGGATCCCAACCTGGAACTTTGTGATCTTAAGGTCTTGTAGATGTGTAACGGGTTCCATATCTGGTTCTGGATGGTAAGTTTGTTAGATCATCAAAATATAAAGTAAAGTACTTATGCCCAAGACACTTGTAACCTATCACTATCGCATTATTATACTTATAGTTATAGCAAGATACATATGTGCACAAATTGTATTTGGGATGTGGTACTTCAGGACCAAGAATTGTATATGCTTCAAGCAATTTAAATCCTTCAAAGATTATCATATAAGTATAGTCAAATAATCCATATAAATAGACTTTAGACGCATATCAAGTTCTTACGTCATTCCAGACGTATAAGATACATGAAAGTGATTGCACACACCTATTGACTTCATACTTTCGAGTGTTTGAACTACATGTCCAAAACTACATGTCTTTCATATGAAACCAATTCTATTTGAATTATTTCTCCAGACTTAAGATCCTCATATATAGTTAGTGCTATTATAGATGTCTTCGACAAACATTTTATATCGGTTCAAACCTCCTTATTTTTTATAAAGACATAACATAGAGATCTCTTCATTCATATATTCAGATACCTAAATCTCTCACTAGATTTTATAAAGTGTCATGTCATGTAATCTTCTAGATCACTTTCCTCTTTGATCATCTTCTTTATCAAGAATTTTATTTGAAATCGATTTTTCTATACGCTTTAAGCGTACTATAGACTTGGTCCTTCTAGGACTTATTCTAATAGGAGCATTTGCAATGAGAATATAGTTACTTTCTTTGGGTCAACAACTGCATCTGGCATGCTTTGCAATATATTGCAAATGAATTACCTTTTATGAACTTCAAGTTCATATTATCGTATTCGTGGATCTAGATATACAAATGATAATCCTTTCCACGTAACTTTTTCTCAATTGTTTATCTTGTCTCCCCTTAATGTTAGAAAAACTAACTTTTTCCCTCAATTTTGGGAACCTATCTTTGTGCATTATGGTGTTAATAAAAATATATACAACACATCAATAATAATAAGATGAAATTATTTGGTCCTGACCCTGAACCACTTGTGAGGGGAGAATGTAATATACTTTTATATATAACGTATATCAAACTGATATAGATAACTTTATTTTTATAAGCAATAGTTTAACTATTAAGTGGAGGCACTTAATAAATCATCTTGCTAAATGAACTGTGATGTAAACCAACTTATCAAGATGAACTATCTTAAATAGAAAATTTGGAAATTATGCTCTAAATTAAATTATTGAGCAAGTTACCTCGCAAACACCAGGCTGCGGGTTGATAATACTCGCACATGTAACCATCTTATAGACAGCACCGGATTTCCAGGTCATGGACCGTATGTTGCGATTCATGGATTCCATGACTTAGGCTGGTTTATTTCCAGCAGACCCAGCCACATCTCAGGTGGGAGGGGGAGCACATATCCCTACTGCTCAAGCACCTGGTCATGCAACTGTAGTGTATCAGACTCTAGGTGCACTACCAGCGGATGGGGCTCAACTTGTTGTTGCAGTGGTACCCAATCCTAGAACGACTACGGACGACGATCTACAGAAGTTGTTGGACAGATGGACTAGGCTCCACCCTCCTATCTTCAGAGGCAGGCGTCATGAGGATGCTCAGCATTTCATTGATAGGTGCAGGGACATACCGCACAACATGAGATAGTGGAGTCTTACGGGGTTGGCTTTACTACATTCCAGTTGGAGGGCAGGGCCCGTACATGGTGGCAGTCTTATGTTCTTGGCAAGCCAGCGGTTTCTCCTCCCATTACTTGGAGTCATTTCACACAGCTTTTCGTGGTGGTATCAGCTTGAGAAGGGTTAGATATCGGTGACCGACTATGAGGCAAGGTTTTCTAAGTTATCTCGCCATGCACTAACGATACTTCCTACTGACATAGAAAGGATGTAGAGGTTTATTGCAGGGTTGCATTGTGGTATTAGGGCCAATATGGCCCGAGAGGTGGAGATGGGGACTTCTTATCAGCTGGTTGTGGAGATTGCTCGAAGGATTGAGGTCTACCGTCTGAGAGGTAGAGATTTGATGCAACGGGATAAGAGAAGTCAATTCTCTGAAGAGTTTAGAGGTGCCTCATCTAGAGGCAGAGGTCATTTGGGAGGGGTCAGTCCAGCAGACCCCCATATTCAACACCACCACCTCCTCGGGGTGCTCCAACACGCCCCTACTTCAGCGTCATACCAGAGAGTTCTTACCACCTGCCAGCTATCCAAGATTCTTCTAGTGGGTATTCAGATCCCCAGGGTTCTTCTGGCTCCTAATTCAATGCCATACCGGAGAGTTCATACCGCCCACCGACTATTCAGGCTTCTTCAGTGGGTCTATAAGCTATCAGGGTCATACATCAGGGTAGTAGTCCACCGCACCGAGAGGTTGTTTCAAGTATGGAGACCTTAGTCATATGAGGAGATATCGCCCCAGACTTTGGGGCAAGGCAGTGCAAGCAGGGTCAACAACCCATGATTACAACACCAACTGTCCAATCGCCTAGAGGCGGAGGAAAGACTGGTAAGGGCCATTCTAGAGGTAGAGGCTAGGCAGGGAGAGGTCATCCAGCTACTGCTCAGTCAAGTGGAGGCCAGCCAACCGGCGCCCCAGCCAGATTCTATAATTTTTTGGCCAGACCAGATGCATTAGCCTCAGATGTCATTATCAAAGGTATTATTTCCATCTGCGATAGGGATGCTTCAGTGCTATTTTACCCAGGCTCTACCTATTCATATGTATCATCTCTGTTTGCTCATTTTCTGGATATTCCTCGTGAGTCCTTGGGTACTCCTGTTCATGTGTCCATGTGACGACCCGACCCGTCATTTCATGAGTTACCGCTCTATTTTCCCTATTTTTGCTTCTTTATGTTTCATTATCCATGTCTTGTATGATCGAGTTGGTTTGGAGAGGTTTTGGTAGGAAACGAGACACTTAGTCTCTTTAAGGAAGGCTTAGTTTGGAAAACTCAACCGGATGGTGACTTATGCATTAGAGGGCTCAGATATGATTTTCGATGATTCAGTTAGCTTCGGGGTATGATTTGTGACTTAGGAGTGTGATCGGAAGTGGTTTTGGGGGCCCGATGTAGAATTAGACTTGAATTGACGAAGTTAGTATTTCGGCGAATTCCGGTTGATAGGTAAGATTTTGATCCAAGGGTCGGAATGGAATTCCGAGAGTTGCTGTAGCTTCGTTATGTGATTTGGGATGTGTGTGTAAAATTTTAGGTCATTCAGAGGTGATTTGGTTGGGTTTTTGATCAAATGCGTGTTTCGGAAGTTTTAGAATAACTTAGGCTTGAATTCGATGTAATTTGATGGTTTTGGTATTGTTTGAGGTGTTTTGATGATTGGGACAAGTTTTAATGATGTTTTAGGATGTATTGGTTGAGGTACCGGGGGTCTCGGGGTGATTTCAGATGACTAACGGGAAGAATTTTAGACTTGGGCAATTTTAGATTTTTTTTGTTGCTGGTATTTTTGCACCTGCGGCTTGGGGACCGCAGGTGCGGTGTCGCAGATGCGGATCTAGGGCCGCAAAAGCGGAAAGTCAGGGGCGAGGCAGGAAGCGCAGGTGTGGTATGGGAACCGCATCTGCGGAGCCGCAGATGTGGCTATTTGACCGCAAATGCGGTTATGAGGGATTAAGTGAAATCCGCAGATGCAGAGGGATTACCGCAGAAGTGGGTATTTGACTACAGATACGGTTTTGACTGGGCAGAATGTATAAAAGGTTCTTCCTCGCGATTTTTGAAGAGTTTATTCATTTTAACTTCGGACTTGGAGATTTTTGGGCGATTTTGAAGAGGGATTTCAAGGAGCTTCGATAAGGTAAGGGTTATGGACCTAAAACACAATCCTATGGTGTTATTTCATGAATTAGTTAGGGATTTATGGACTAAAAATGGAGGTTTAGGGCTTGAACTTAAGAGAGCTAAGATTAAGGATTTGAGGGATCAATTGGACTCCGATTCTTGTGTTTTTGATATGTGTGAACTCGTGGCGAGATAAGGAACCCGTTGGTATAAAATATTTCTGAGTTTCGAGAAGTGGGCCCGGGGCTCGGGTTTTGCTAATTTCGAGATTTTTGATATTTTTCGATTGTCTTCGCTTGGGCTTTGTCCCCTTAGCCTATTGTAACTTATTCGCTCTAGTTTTGGTTAGATTCGACGCGCGAGGAGGCCAATTTGAGAGGCAAGGGCATAGCGAGCTGGAGTTTTGTCCTGTTTGAGGTGAGTAATGAATGTAAATAATGTCCTGAGGGTTTGAAACCCCAGATTTGCAAGTGCTATATTGAGGCGGGATATGCGCTTGATGATGAGCGCATGGTCGTTTACTATTGGGGATTTGAACTTGGTCTGTCTCGAGTGATGTTTTTACCACGTAATTGTTTGAAGATTATTTGATATCATCATTATTTAGACTAATTGTTATATTTGGGCTTCGTGTCAACTATTTGAACCCTTCGGGGATTGCTATCACTATTTTCTCACTATTTTCACATATTACTTGAACTCAGTCCTATTGTTTAATACTGTTTTACAAGCTCAGCCACTTTTACTTAGATTTGAAACTTAAATGAAATTTCTAATGATGTTTTGGGCTGAGAACTACTATCTTATTATGGCCCGAGGGGCTTATGTGATTTTTGGACTGAGTATGGGATCGGGCTGCGCGCCGCAGTAGTATTATATTGATATTGATATGAGGCTGAGGGCCTAGCTGATGCCACAAGATGGCTTATTATTGTGCTTGGGCCATAAAGGGCCCCTCCCGGAGTCTGCACACCCCCAGTTAGCCCCGTCGACGATAAATAAATGGATCGGGCTGCATGCCAGAGCGGGTACTAGAGAGTACCGTACTATGTGTTGCATTCCTTTATTTGGCTATCATTTATTGTTTATCTGTTGTAGCATTTCTACATTTCGATTTCACTGGTTTATTGATTTCATACTGCTTGGTTTAAACTACCTTATTATAGATTACAATGTGTTTATCCATGATTTATTATCCTCAGCCATTATTTATGTTTATTACTCACTGGGTTGGAGTACTCACATTACTCCCTGCACCTTGCATGCAGATCCAGGTGTACCTGAGGCTGAGTGAGGATTCTCTGTTGAGCAGCACATATCTGGGAGCCTCGAGGTAGCTGCATGGCGTCCGCAGCCCTGATCTCTCCCTTTTATCCTTTGTTTTTATTTCGTATTCTCCCAGAGTGACATGTATTAGATTGATAAATATGTATTAGAGGCTCATACTTGTGACACCGGATCTTTTCGGCTATGTAGTAGTTTTGTTATTTGAAAATTTCGCACATTTAACTCTTACATCAGACTTCTAATATGTTGATTTGGTAATTTAATTGTGTTAGCTAATAATGAACTGTATAATGAATTGGGTTAAGGCTGTTAATTGGTCGGGCTTTCCTAGCAGTGTGTTGGGCGCCATCACGACCGGGGTTAGGGTCGTGACAAGTTGGTATCAGAACCTAGGTTACTAGGTCTCGCAAGTCATGAGCCAGTTTAGTAGAGTCTCGTGGATCGGTATGGAGACGTCTGTATTTATCCTCGAGAGGCTGCCGAACCTTTAGGAAAACTTCATATTCTTGAAATCCTTGTCGTGTGACTTTGTTGAACTGAGAACTAAACTTCTATTATTCTATTCTCTCACAGATGGTGAGGATACGAGCTACCGAACGAGGTGGATGACTACCAGTGACACCCACTGAGGCCACCAGAGGCCGTGGACGCGGTCATAGTCGTGGCAGAGGCAGACTAGCGAGGGCAGCATCTGTTGATCCACCAGCTGTCCCAGCTCCGGATCAGGCTCCAACAACACTAGTTCAGGCACCAGCTGCACCCATCGTGATTTCGGGTCTTTAGGAGTCCTTGGCACAGATTTTGATAGTTTGCACTGGCCGGGCTTAGGCAGTTTCAGCCACCAAGCAGCAACTACTTCATAGGCCGGGGAAGGCAACCAGACCCTCGCTGCTCGTATACCTGAGCAGGTAGTGGAGGGACTACAGACGGTAGAGGTACCTCCGGCTCAGCCAGTTGCACCAGTGCAGGAGTTCAGGTTCCAGTTATGCCAGAGGATGAGCAGCGTTGTCTTGAGAGGTTTGGTAGACTCCAGCCTCCGACATTCAGTGGTGCTGAGGGTGAGGATGCCCAGGGTTTTCTTGACAGGTGTCTGTGGATGCTCCGTAGAGCAGGGATTCTTGAGTCTAGTGGTGTGGCATTTACCACCTTTCAGTTTACCGGGGCTGCTTTTACTTGGTGGGAGGATTTTGAGAGGCGTAGGCCTGTCGGTGTAGCACCCTTTTCTTGGCAGCAGTTCTCCGCTCTCTTCCTGGAGAAGTATGTACCGCAGTCCCATAGAGAGGAGCTACGTAGACAGTTTGAATAGTTGATGTAGGGGGATATGACCGTGACCCAGTATGAGATAAGGTTTTGGCAGTTGGCCCGTCATGCTATTTGGATGATTTCGTCAGATTGTGAGAGGATCAGGAGATTTGTGGATGGTCTTAACTACCATCTCCATATTCTGATGACTAGAGAGAGTATTGGGTGCTACGTTTGAGGAAGTGGTGGATATCGCTCGCGAGATCGAGTCAATTCGCCATCGAGAGTGAGAGGAGAGGAAGGCCAAAAGGCCTCGTGGATCGGGCAGTTACATTGGTGCTCCTTCAAAGGGCCAGTTCCAACATGATAGAGGTTGTTCTTTCAGGCCTGCTCAGTTGGCCATTCCAGAGTATCGTGGGGCATCTTCACACCGTGGTCATCATGGGTCTCAGTAGGGCCAGTCTTCACTCAACGCCCTTCCAGATCAAAGTTCATCTCATGCCCCATCAACTCAGGGTTCTTCTATGTCGAGTGCATCTGCTAGTCACTTCGGTGCGAAGGGTTCCCTTCAGTGCCCATCTCCAGCACCGGGTAGTTGTTATGAGTGCGAAGAGTTTGGGCATATAAGGAGGCAGCGTCCTCGACTTCATGGTGGTCAGCATTAGCAGAGGGGTTAGACCTCGACTTCTGCTCCAGTTACTTCACTACCCGCCCAGCCAGCTAAGGGTGGAGATCAGGCAGCCAGGGGTCGTCCCAGAGGGGGAGGTCGATCAGGCGGTGGCCAGGCTCGTTTTTATGCTATTCCAGGCAGGACAGATGCCATAGCTTCAGATGCTGTCATTACAGGTATTGTTTCTGTCTGCCATAAAGATGCCTCAGTATTATTTGATCCCGGTTCCACCTATTCTTATGTGTCCTCATATTTTGCTCACTATTTGAGTGCGCCCGGGGAGGTTCTTGCTTTACCTATTCATGTGTCTACCCAGGTGGGTAACACTGTTGTTATGGACCATGTGTATCGGTCATGTGTTGTGACTATTGGTGGTTTGGAGACCCGAGTTGATCTATTGCTATTGAGCATGGTGGACTTTGATGTTATTTTGGGCATGGATTGGTTATCTCCGTGTCATGCTATTCTAGACTGTCATGCCATGACAGTCACTTTAGCTCTGCCGGGTGTACCGCGGATCGAGTGGCGTGGTGTGACTGATTATGTTCCGAGTAGAGTGATTTCTTTTTTGAAGACCCAACATATGGTTGGGAAGGGTTGTGTCTCGTATCTTGCTTTTGTGAGGGATGTTGGAGCTGAGACTCCTAGTATTGATTCCGTTCCTGTGGTGAGGGATTTTACCAATATATTT
The DNA here is from genome assembly GCA_026770625.1 of Nicotiana glauca. Lineage (NCBI taxonomy): Eukaryota > Viridiplantae > Streptophyta > Magnoliopsida > Solanales > Solanaceae > Nicotiana > Nicotiana glauca. Next base: position 29,928 of record MU750480.1, on the reverse strand, counting down.
CCTACAGACCTGTCGGGCATGCCACCAGATAGGGATATTGATTTTGGTATTGACTTGGTCCCGGGCACTCAGCCCATCTCTATTCTGCCATATCGTATGGCACCAACGAAGTTGAAAGAATTGAGGGAGTAGCTTCAGGAACTCCTAGATAAGGGGTTCATTCGGCTTAGTGTGTCACCTTGGGGTGCGCCAGTTCTGTTTGTGAAGAAGAAGGATGTCACAATGATAATGTGCATCAATTATAGGCAATTGAACAAGGTAACAATTAAGAACAAGTATCCCCCACCTCGCATTGATGATTTGTTCGACCAGCTTCAGGGAGCGAGGGTGTTTTCCAAGATTGATCTCCGTTCGGGTTATCACCAGTTGAAGATCAGGGATTTATATATTCTTAAGACTGCTTTCAGGACTAGATATGGTCACTATGAGTTTCTTGTCATGTCTTTCGGGCTGACCAATGCCCCAGCAGCGTTCATGCATTTGATGAAAATTGTATTTTAGCCTTACCTAGATTCGTTCGTTATTGTTTTCATTGATGATATTCTGGTGTACTCGCATATTCAAGAGGAGCACACATAGCATTTACGAGTTGTATTGCATAGATTGAGAGAGGAGAAGCTTTATGCAAATTTCTCCAAGTGTGAGTTTTGGCTCAGTTCTGTGGCTTTCTTGGGACACGTGGTGTCCAACGAGTGTATTCAAGTTGATCCGAAGAAGATAGAGGCGGTTCAGAGTTGGCCTAGACTGTCCTCAGCAACAGAGATTCATAGTTTTCTTGGGCTGGCAGGATATTATCGCCGGTTTGTTCAGGGATTTTCCTCCATCGCATTGCCCTTGATCAAGTTGACTCAGAAGGGTGCTTCATTTGTATGGTCGGACGAGTATGAGGAGAGCTTTCAGAAGCTCATGACAGCTTTGACCACATCTCCAGTATTGTTTTTGCCATCAGCTTCAGGTTCACATACCGTATATTGTGATGCTTCGAGAGTTAGGATTGGTTGTGTATTGATGTAGGAGGGTAGAGTTATTGCCTATGCTTCCCGTCAGTTGAAGCCCCATGAGAAGAACTACCCTGTTCATGATTTGGAGTTGGATGCCATAGTTCATGCATTGAAGATTTGGAGGCATTACTTGTATGGCATATCTTATGAGGTATTCATTGATCATTGTAGTCTTCAGCATTTATTCAAGCAAAAGGATCTTAATTTGAGGTAGCAGAGATGGCTAGAGTTGCTTAAGGATTATGATATTACTATTCTGTATCATCTGGGGATGGCCAATATAGTGGCCGATGCTTTGAGCCAAAAGGCAGTGAGTATAGGGAGTGGCGTATATTCCAGTTGGGGAGAGGCTCCTTGTAGTTTATGTCCAGGCCTTGGCCAATCGCTTTGTGAGATTAGATATTTCGGAGCCCAGTCGGGTGTTGGCTTGTGTGGTTTCTCGGTCTTCCTTATATGATCGCATCAGAGAGCACCAGTATGATGATTCGCATTTGCTTGTCCTTAAGGACAGGGTTCACCATGATGATGCCAGAATTGTGACCATTGGTGATGATGGTGTGTTGAGGATGCAGGGCCGGATTTGCATGCCCAATATAGATGGGCTTCCGAAGTTGATATTGGAGGAGGCCCATAGCTCGCGGTATTCCATTCATCCGGGTGCCGCGAAGATGTATCAGGATCTTAGACAACACTATTGGTGGCGGAGGATAAAGAAAGATATTGTGGAGTTTGTAGCTCGGTGTCTCAATTGTCAGCAGATGAAATATGAACATCAGAGACCGGGTGACTTGCATCAACATATGGTTATTCTCGAGTGGAAGTGGAGAGGATAACTATAGATTTTGTTTTCGGACTCCCACGAACTTTGAAGAAGTTCGATGCCAATTGGGTGATTGTAGACAGGCTGACCAAATCCGCGCACTTCATTCCTATTTTTACTACTTCTTCTTCGGAGCGGCTGACATATATTTATGTTCGGGAGATTGTTCGGTTGCATGGTGTCCCAGTTTCTATCATATCAGATCAGGGCACTCAGTTTACTTCTTAGTTTTGGCAGACTATTCAGCGAGAGTTGGGTACCCAGGTGTAATTGAGCACAACCTTTCACCCTCAGGAGGACAGGTAGTTCGAGCGCACCATTCAGATAGTAGAGGATATGCTACGCGCCTTTGTTATTGACTTCGAAGGGTCATGGGATCGGTTTCTACCGCTTGTAGAGTTTGCCTACTGTCGACGTACCCTTTTTCTCGCAAAATCGAGTTTACGACATTTGGGAGGACAACTCTATTCCCGTTTGGGAATTGGGTTTTGGATTTTTGGAGAGTCGCCACCTAATGATTATAGTGCATTAGGACACTTTAAAAAAGAATTTGAGATGAAAACCAGAGTTTGGGTAAGGGCTAGAAATTATCTCGAGGGGAAGGTGTTAGGCACCCCCCAAGATCCACTAGTGTGGTTCCCGGCCATGCTACAATTGTGACTTTAAATGCAACCAAACAAGTAGACAAGCAAGCATTGCAAATACAAGAATCTTTCACATAACAGTTACAAATAAAAAGCACAAAAAGGATTTAAAAGAGCTGAAGTTTGGGAAGGAAGTGATTTGTGATTAAAGAAGAGATACACAAATAAAGGGAAGGGGTCAAATAATTGAGGCAAGTAACTTAAAAGAAATGAAAAGAAGCGGAAGTTTAAAAAGATTGAACAGCTTTTGAAAACCTAAAAATAACAATCAATAAAGAGGGAGGGGGTCCTAGGTTAATACATTACATGGATCATTCACACAACACTAGTACCCAATTGTACGCATAGTGTTATCGTGTGATCATCATCTCCATGTCTACCCTTCCCACCCCGTTAAGGTATTAAAGCGTGGAATGATATTGCTACTTATTGCATGCTATTATCCGTGCCAATCCTATCAGTCCCGTAGGCAAAATGGACTACTAATCCTAAAGGGAAAGGGATTTGGGGCTTTTAGAAGTTTCAAAGGATAAAATGCTAAGGCGTCAACCAAAACAAGTAATTGCAAATAGAGGGAAAGAGACAAGCAAACAAGGCTCAAATATGCCTCCATAAACCATCAAAAATCACATAGTTTAGCATGTCTCACACATACTGATTTTGGTCTTAATTAAATAAAGTGACGAGCGGACTAGTTCAACATATATTTTCAGGTGAAAAATCTACATTAGGCTTACTCGAATGCAGTTGACTAAAACCGATCTAATTGAGCATCTAAGTGGTGGTTAAAGCTAGACGTGTTATATACTGATTTTACAAAAGAAGATGCAGACTAAAAGGAGTTACCAATTTTAACTGGGACATTACGAGTTCAGCAGTTAATATTACTTTTATTCAGATTCGAGATTTCCTATAGGCATGCTTTCTATATGCTTTCTGATTTGGATAACCCTTTTTTTTAGACATTAACAAAAGTCCTATGAACATGGTATCTATATGCAACTTTTATTATTGAACCTATGAACTGTTTGCCTAGTGGTGTTTATAAATGCAGAATGTAATAGTTTATAGACCATATTTTATACGAATTTAGAAGTTGACCTATAGGCAGGATTTCTATGTGCGGAGATGCAGAATTATGAATGAATCCTATAGACATGATTTCTAGATGTGAGTTTGCAGAAATTAAGAGTTACCCTATAAGCATGATTTCTAGGTGTGTTTGCAGAAATTGAAAGTTAACCTATAGGCATGATTTCTAGGTGTGAAATTGCAGAAATCATAACAAACTCCTATAGGCAGGATTTCTACCCATGATGAAATTGCAGAAATCATAACAAACTCCTATAGGCAGGATTTCTACCCTTGATGCACAAAAATTAAATCCGATCCCCCCTTTTTACTAAGTTCCCCGAGTTTATACAAGTTATTACAGCCCAAAAGAAATAAACTGGAATTAAAAATACATCAGAAAACCCTCAGCTACATCCGAGCAGCCTAATCCAGACTTGAGGCCTAATAATATGAGATTGAGCCACTTCCGAGATCCAGATTTCCAAGCCTTCTCTCATCTAGGGTGTTTCAGAGATCCAAGTGATTTCAGGAACCCCAGGCAGTGCATACACCCAAGATGTTGCACAGAAATTAAGTTGTGCAGTGTGGAAGGGCCAGCCCTTATGTGTCCAAGTTCAGAGGGAGCTCCAGGGTCCCAAGGCAAGGCTCACACAAGAGGGGCAGAACTTAAGTTCTAAGAATGAGGTGTAAATACAAAAGAAGGGATAAGGGCAACCCAGGCAGGCTGGTGGTCATGCCCAACCACAAAATAGACTGGCACACCCCTAACCAAACCTATTAATCAAACATTTAGGGAGTAAAGACCTACTGGAGGTCAAGCCATGGCCTGAACAATAATCAGAAATACTGGTAGGCCAAGGCTGTTACTCAGCACACACACAATAAGGGAATGGGGATGGGAAATTGACAAGCTTAGGGCCCCAAAGGGCCCAGTTCATATCCATGGACAATGATTTCAGACATTGCCATATTTCTGAACCATAACTTAAAGCATAAAAGGGGATATGAGGGTTTGGGATTCATAAAGTATTAAATAAATAACCAACAACTGATAGGATGTACACATAAATTAAACATTGAAGTACAAGGGAAAGGGACATGTTACAGCATGCTAGAAACACATGTTAACCAAAGAAAACATGATCAGAAGTAGAAAGGAATGAAACATATGGTTGATGAAGCTTGAAAATTAACTAGAACATACCAGTAGAGAAGCAAAAATGCAGAAGAAAGTAGAGCAAACAAAAGTCCACAGCCAAGCAACATCACAAGTAGCAGAAAAGAGAGAGAGAGAGAGAGTTTTTAAGTGTAAGAGAGTATTTTGAACTCAGATTGTTTTTCTGTGTTCGTTGTGTTCAAAGGAAAGGGAGGAGAGTATTTATAGCTTTTTGAAAACGAGTAGAGTAAGGTAATAAGTACAAATCCAACACAAATATGGTCATGATCACAAATCAGAATCAATTAGCATAAGACTCCCCTTTAATCAGGGGATTCTTATTCAAACGGATACTAACAGGGTCCAAATAAGGAAAGGAGAATCAATCTTGTAAGCAGAATAGCTGTTCCCATAAAAGAAACAGTAAAGTCATACAATAGGCAATTAAGTCTAAGTACATGATTTGAAGTTATTTTTGGAAAGATTCAGTGAGGCCAATCAAAGGAAAGCGAACCAATTAACCCTTGACAAGAGAGTATAAATCAGAATTTCACGAAAGGAAAAGTTTTGAAATCAATTACGAGTTTGAAAAAAAATCAATCACAGAAGGAACTCAGTATATAAATGAATGCACACGTAATAGACACACGAAGCCAAGCTATGACAAAAGAACAGCATATAGTAGTAACTCAAAAGAAAACACTCGAAGCATGATAGTCAGGTTTCAGTGTTTAACGATAGAGAAGAAGATCAGAAGCATGCAAAGAGTTGAGTGAAAACCATACGAGTTGCACAGACAATTTCAAAGAAATCGAATAGTCCCTAAAGAAACTAGGGTTTTCGAAAATCAATCGAGTTTAGAAGAGATAAGCAGATAAACAAATAAACAGATTCATAATCTCGGATAAGCCCAAAAAATTAGGTCTTTCACTATGCTAACTCAGGTATAGAAGAAGGGTAAATCAAGCGAATATTAACAAACAGAAACTCAAACAAAATCCCCAAAATTAGGGTTTTCAACATGCTAACTCAGATAAAAATAAGGTAAACCAAACGAATATTACCAAAAAGGCTAAGAAACTTAAAAAAAATCCCAAAAATTAGGGTTTTCAACATGCTAACTCAGATAGAAAACAACACAAACAAAACACAGTAAACACATGTTGAGAATCGGAGAAGAGATTTGAAATAACTTGACATGAAACCCTAGTTGAAGAATGAAGAGTTTCTGAAAGCAAAAATTAAAGAAACTTCTAGAAAAATACATAGAAGGTTCGCACACACATAGATCCGGAGCAGATCTAAAAATAAATCGAAGGAACCTCAGAGATTAGGGTTTCGTAAGAAACCCATGTGATGAGAAAGGCTTTGGAAACTATCGATCTGAGCAGGAAAGTCGAAGGTCGAACTCGAATAGCCATGATTGGCCGGACAAAGGCTGAAGACGACCAGAGAACAGTCATCGAGCCAAGGCTTGGTCGAAACCCTTCAAGACCTGGTCATAGGACCTTAGGAACGAACACACTGAAGCCATGAGAGGCTAGTATATGCCTCCGATGAGCCTGAGAAGCCATAGATTAGGGTTTCAGTGAGAGGCGGCGGCTAGGGTTTGAGGTGAGTTGAGAGAGGAGGGGATTCAGAGGCGACGGTCGAGAAAAAATGACATAGGGTTTAGGTCATTTGGAATTAAAAAAGGAAAGGGGAGGTCTGGTCCGTTGATCAAAATGATCAACGACTCAGATTAGAAGAAAACGAACGGGTTTGGTTTAAATGGGTACTGGGTCGGGTTAGGACAAAATTGGGCTGGGGTGATTTGGGCTCAATTTTGGGGCTGAATTGGGTTGAATAGGGGTGCCAATTTGGCTATAATTGAAATGCAACTGGGGCTAGCTCGTAAATAGCAAATTTTCCTTTTAAATTTTTTATAAAATAGTAATATGATTTTTAAAAAGTAGATTAAGAGTACTGAGTAAATGAATATTATATAAATATTAATTAAAAAATGATGGGACTAATTTTATAAACATAAAATGCCATAAATTACAAGATAGGCTATTATTGCAACAAAATGCAATTTAGCTTTAAAATACCAAATGAACTTGTAAAAAATATTCGAAAATTAACTTAATTATATCTTGGTGTAAATGTGAGAATAGAATAAATTATTCATCAAGAATGATAATTTTGGGAATAATTATTGGATTTTGTTGTATTAAAATAGGTAATAAATTGGTTTAAAAATCATTTAATAACGCCAAAACTCTTGGGTGTGCTTATATATGCACCAATATGTTATTTTGGAAGTGTTTTGGGTATACAAATACTTAGGGAAAAATTGGGTATCAACAGCTGCCCCTCTTTACCCGGGAAGGATGAAAGAGTTGTCAGGTAAAGATATGATGACCAATTTTGACCGGAAGCTGCGATTTGAAAAGAGTTTGACCGAGCTCCAGTTTCTGAGCTACCTACATATCCTTGGTTTTACAGTAATCAGGTCGTATGTAGTTCAGGAAACATTGACGGAACATGCCGATGGAGATTTGAAAGAGATGGGCACGATGTTTAGGGGGCAAGAGGTGTTTGAAACTGGATCGGCGGCGAGGACCGAAGCGGGATAGCTCATGCTGAGACGACCGTTGCTAGCCGGTGTACCTGCAAGTAAGCAATACGGGCGTATGTTGTGCATAAACTTAAACATGATGCAAGTTCCCGTTGGACCATGAATGCTGTCCTTGGACGGTTAGGATGACGTCCTCGGACCATGATGTCCTGGGCCATGAAGCGCAAAATTAAAGGATTCGCAGGCTATAAAATGATGTTCTCGGGCTATGATAATGGTGCCTCCGAACCATGATGCCTTTGAATAATGATGTGAAGGATATAAAGTGGGTCCTCGGGCCCTGGCATGGTGTTCTCGGGCTATGAAGATGGTGCCTCCGAACAATGATGCGCTCGGATAGTTTGGCAATATTTCAGCCCATGAGATGCAAGATTTGGCGGTATTTCAGCCGATGCAAAGCGTAAATGGCGATATTTCAGCCGACAGAAATTTAAATCATACATGCGATGTTTCAGCCGACGTAAAAAGTATAATGGTGATATTTCAGCCGACAAAATTTAAATCAAACAAGCGACGTTTTAGCCGACTTAAAAAGTAAAATGGCAATATTTCAACTGACAAAAAGCATAAGTATAGATGATGATGGAGATGAACTGGCGATCCTTCAGTTGATGTAGAATTTAAATAAAGTTTGGCGATATTTTAGCTGATTGCAAGAAGTAAGTAAATGTGGCGATATTCCAGCCATGCAAGAAAGATAAGGTGGCGATATTTTAGACATGCAAGAAAGATAAAGTGGCGGTATTTCAGCCATGCAAGTGGAGGTAGAGCTTAACCTCAGAAGGAAGAAAGGTAGCCTTATGCAGATAATGCAGGTGGAGACAGTGCTTAGTCTCGAAAGGTAGAAAAGTAGCCTTATACAATGCAAAAATGCAGATGGAGACAACACTTAGTCTTGGAAGGCAGAAAGATAGCCTTATGCAATGCAAAAAATACAGATGGAGACAACGCTTAGTCTCGAAAGGCAGAAAGGTAGCCTTATGCAATGCAGATGGAGACAGTGCTTAGTCTCGGAAGGCAGAAAGATAGCCTTATGCAGTGCAGATAATGCAGATGGAGACAGTGCTTAGTCTCGAAAGGCAAAAAGGTAGCCTTATGCAATGCAAAAATACAGATGGAGACAACGCTTTGTCTCGGAAGGCAGAAAGATAGCCTTATGCAATGCAAAAAATGCAGATGGAGACAGTGCTTTAGTCTCGAAAGGCATAAAAGTAGCCTTATGCAATGCGAATAATGCAGATGGAGACAACGCTTAGTCTCGAAAGGCAGAAATGTAGCCTTATGCAATGCAGATAATGCAGATGGAGACAGTTCTTAGTCTTGGGAGGCAGAAAGATACCCTTATGCAGTGCAGATAATGCAGATGGAGACAGTGCTTAGTCTCGAAAGGCAGAAAAGTATCCTTATGCAATGCAAGAAAATAAAAGGACGGATAGTAGTGAGATTTCTTAGCTGATAGCTGATTACGATATCGTGACTGCCAGGGAGGTTGTGTGCGGATAAAAATTACAAACAAGTGATGATTCTGACAAGTTGCATTTTTGAGAAAGTGCGTGCGTAAATATACCTGACGATATTGTAAGTCGAGTGTCTGCATTCAAAGAAAAATCATGAGTTTTGTAAGGGGAAAAGGATAGTTCATTTTCTCTTGGCTTCCGGTGTTGCGTATCATTGGGGTAGCATTGCTAAACAGTAGCAATTTGAATAATAATTATGCATGATTTAGTAAAATATAATGTAACTAGAAAATAGTTTTCTTTAGATGAACTAACGACTGCGACGTGGTTCAAGACATTGCAACCTCTCTTGCTCCGGAATTTTGAGGGTCCTCCTCAAAATTCTGCCCCAGTTTACTGGGCTGGCACTTCTGACGGCTGCGCTGAACGGCTGAAAAAAAAAAATCAACTCCGAAATTTTGAGGGTCCTCCTCAAAATTCTGCCCCAGTTTACTGAGGTGGCATTCCCGGCGATGAGTGGCTGAAAACTAACTTCGGAATTTTAAGGGTCCTCCTCAAAATTCTGCCCCAGTTCCAATAGTAAGGGGAAAATGGAATTTTTATTAAATTGTGACCAAACCCATAGGGCTGCCTACGTATCCCCTCTTAAAAAGGAATCAGGTCAGGCGTAGTTCAAATTATATCATAAAGGGAATCATAAGTGGTTACACATAGAATTGTTTCACTGCATTTGAATTGATTGGCTTGGGCCAGACTTCTCCGTCCATTTCTGCAAGAATAAGGGCTCATCCAGTTAGAACCCGATGAACCATGTACGGTCCTTGCCAGTTGGGAGAGAATTTTCCCTTGGCTTCGTCTTGATGTGGGAATATTTTCTTCAACACCAGCTGCCCCGGTGTAAACTTCCTTGGATTAACTCTTCTGTTGAAGGCTCTGGACATTCTGTTATGATATAACTGACTGTGGAAAACTGCATTCATCCTTTTTCCATCTACAAGGGCTAACTTCTCGTAGCGACCTTTTACCCATTCTGCGTCGTCCAACTCTGCTTCTTGTATGATCCTCAAGGAGGGAATCTCTACCTCGGCGGGGATGACCGCCTCTGTAAAATAAACCAGCATGTAGGGAGTTGCTCCGGTCGATGTGCGGGCTGTGGTGCGGTATCCCAATAAGGCGAATGATAACTTCTCATGCCATTGTTTGTGACTTTCAACCATCTTCCTTAGTATCTTCTTGATATTTTTGTTGGCCGCTTCTATAGCTCCATTCATCCGAGGCATGTAGGCTGTAGAATTCTTATGTTTAATCTTGAATGCCTCACACATTTCTTTCATCAAGTCACTAATGAGGTTGGAACCATTATCGGTGATGATTGATTCCAGAATTCCGAATCGACAAACAATACGGTCACGGACGAAATCTGCCACAACTTTCTTAGTCACTGCCTTGTACGACGCTGCTTCAACCCACTTAGTAAAATAATCAATTACCACCAGGATAAACCTGTGCCCATTTGATGCGGCAGGCTCGATAGGTCCAATGACGTCCATTCCCCAAGAGGCGAATGGCCAGGGTGAGCTTGTTGCAGTAAGCTCGTTAGGAGGCACTTTTATCATGTCTGCATATATCTGACAGCGATGGCACCTGCGAACAAACTGGATGCAGTTTATTTCCATAGTCATCCAAAAATACCCTGCTCGGAGTATCTTCTTTGCTAAGACAAAACCATTCATGTGCGGCCCGCAAGTCCCTGCGTGCAGTTCGTCCAATAGTCTGGAGGCTTTTTTTGCTTCGACACATCTAAGTAAACCCAAATCGGGAGTCCTCCTATACAGGATTCCCCCGCTATGAAAGAAGTTGTTGGATAATCTCCTAAGTGTGCGCTTCTGAGTAGCGTTGGCAAGTTCTGGATATTCTCCTGTTGTCAAGTACTCCTTGATGTCGTGGAACCATGGTTTTCCATCCGCTCCTTCCTCAACGTGAGCACAATAAGCTGGCTGATCATAAATCTTTACTAGGATGGGATCAATGAAATTCGTATCTGGATGTTGGATCATGGATGACAGAGTAGCCAATGCGTCAGCGAACTCATTCTGGACCCTGGGGACATGGTGAAATTCCGTCTTTGTAAATCTTTTCCTTAACTCCTGTATGTGATGCAAGTAGGGGAGTATCTTAGAGTTCTTGGTTGCCCACTCTTCTCGAACTTGATGTATGAGCAAGTCTGAATCCCCGATCACCAGCAGCTCCTGAATGTTCATGTCAATGTCCATCTTGAGCCCTAGTATGCAAGCTTCATATTCAGCCATATTATTTGTGCAAAGGAACCTGAGCTTGGCGGATATCGGGTAATGCTGGCCGGTTTCTGGTACTAGGACTGCTTCTATGCCAACTCCTTTGAAATTTGCGGCTCCGTCGAAAAACAACCTCCAACCATCGTAGGATTTTGCAATATCTTCTCCTATAAAGGACACTTCTTCATCGGGAAAATACGTTTTCAGGGGTTCGTATTCTTCGCCGACGGGGTTCTCGGCAAGGTGATCTGCTATGGCTTGACCCTTGATTGCTTTCTGAGTCACAAAAACAATGTCGAATTCACTCAGCAAGATTTGCCACTGGGCGAGCTTGCTAATGGGCATGGGCTTCTGGAAGATATACTTCAGCGGGTCCATCCTGGATATGAGATAAGTAGTGTAGGCACAGAAATAATGCCTCAATTTCTGAGCTACCCAAGTCAGAGAACAACAGGTGCGCTCCAATAAAGAATACCGGGCCTTGTACGGGGTGAACTTCTTACTGAGATAGTAGGTTGCTTGCTCCTTCATCCCCGTTTCATCATGTTATCCCAGAACACAACCGAATGCTCCATCCAAAACTACGAGATAAAGCAATAGAGACCTTCCTGGCTCGGGCGGAACCAAGACTGGTGCCATTGACAGGTATTCCTTGATTCTGTCAAAGGCTTTCTGACAATCGTCAGTCCATTTAGTAGCAGCGTCTTTCTTCAGCATTTTAAAGATGGGTTCACAAATGACCGTGAACTGAGCTATGAATCGGCTGATATAGTTGAGTCTTCGCAAGAAACTCATTACGTCCTTCTTGTTCTTTGGCGGTGGCAATTCTTGAATGGCTTTGATTTTTGATGGGTCCAATTCTATTCCTCAACGACTCACGATGAAACCCAGTAATTTTCTAGCAGGAACCCTGAATGCACACTTGGCGGGATTTAGTTTCAGATTGTACCTCCTCAGTCTGTTGAAGAACTTTCTCAGGTCTTTCATATGATCAGTGGCTTTCTTGGATTTAATGATGACGTCGTCCACATATACCTCAATCTCCTTATGTATCATATCGTGAAAGATAGTAGTCATGTCTCTCATATAGGTGGCTCCAGCATTCTTCAACCCAAACGACATCATTTTGTAATAATACATTCCCCACGGCGTGATAAAAGCCGTTTTCTCTGCATCTTCCTCATCCATCCATATCTGATGGTATCCGGCGAAACAATCAACAAAAGACTGTAACTCATGCTTGGTGCAGTTATCGATAAGAATGTGTATGTTTGGCAAGGGGAAGTCGTCTTTGGGACTGGCCCGGTTAAGATCCCGGTAGTCGACACAGATTCTAACCTTCCCGTCCTTCTTTGGTACCGGCACGATATTGGCTAACCACGTTGGATATTCCACCACCTTGAGAACTTTGGCTTTGACCTGCTTAGTAACCTCTTCTTTTATTTTCAAACTCATGTCGGGTTTGAATTTTCTGAGCTTCTGTTTTACCGGCGGACAGGTTGGATCGGTTGGCAATTTATGAGCTACAATGGACGTGCTGAGACCAGTCATATCATCATACGACCAGGCGAATATGTCCTTATATTCCTTTAGAAATTCAGTATATCCTTCCTTTTCTGATGGCGACAGGTGAACACTAATGCGAGTTTCTTTGACATTTTCTGTATCTCCCAAATTAATGACCTCAGTTTCTTCCAGGTTAGACTTAGGTATATTCTCAAAATTCTCAACTTCTCTGACGACCACTTCAGGTATATGATCTTCGTCTGAGTCTATGTCCTTTTGTTGCGTTGTTTCATTGCAAGTCACAATCATTGGTTCATCATCAAGGTAAGTAATAGTAATGCTGTGTAAAAATAGAGTAAATGATAGAGAAAATAATAAGAGCGTGATATATGATAAACTGAAATGTTTTGATTAAATTCCTAATTGTTTGAAACATCGGATCTCTTTTCGAAATTAAAGACACTGCGGAAAGAAAATCAACTAGTAAAGCAAAATATGAAATGCATGGTGCTTTTGTTTAGCCTTGCTACCCCGAAGCCTTCCGGGCCCTGACGGTCCTAATTGACCAATTGCTGAGGCGGTCTCCTCTGTTCACAGCTTGTATGGAAGGGCCATCCTCCCCTTCCTCCTCGAAAAGAACACAGCAGTCCATGTCATCATCCTCCAGGAACAGATTCTACATGGCTGCCAACGCTTCATCTTCCTCTAACCCAAATATAGTATCTGCCGACTGGAAGTTTTGTTCCAGGCTAGGTATCGGAAGCTCCAATGGATAGTAGGTACCGCGCCATTGTAAATCCCCGAAAATTTTTTGCTAAGTAATTTAAGATTTCGAGGTGCCAAGGTAGGCTAATTATTTTATTTTGTGTGAAAACGAGGATTAATGATATAATGGATATCAATTGGATATTTTAATAAGTGTATGTCTTATTATAAGTGAATTGGGGTCTAAGGAGAGGCCTAAGTCTAAGCCAAGTTGAAAAATTTCATATTAGACGAAAGTTGTAAATGAGTGCGCACAAGACGTCACTTTGGACGATCGTATCTCCAGTTATATAAGGCGTTTTGTGATGCACAACCTATCAAATTAAAGCCCTTTGAGTCTAGTTTCCAACGCAATAAACCGTTTGTCATTTGGAGGTGTATACAGAAAGTTATGGCCATTTTTGTGTCCCTTCCGTCGCCAGCACCCTAGGTAGCGCCGGGCACTAGCTGTGGTGCCAGGAATTTTGAGCTACTGGAATCAGCACCACAGGCAGCACCCAACGCCACCTGTGGCGCCCGAAACAGCCTATAATGCTCATTTCGGGGTTCATTTTTACCCATTTCATTTGAACTAACTTAGGGTTCTTCTTTCACCCTCTCAAGACCTTCAACTCCCCCAATATTCAAGGTAAGTAATCTCCATTATCTTGGTATGAAATTCCATCATTCCAACACTAGTATTGATGAAATATTCTCATAAAACACATAGATTTTCAAGAAATTCCTTCAAGAACTCAAATGAGGGTTTTGCAAGAATTCTTCCAAAAGGTAAATCTTACACCTTAAACTTACATATATGGATATATTATGGGAATATGTGTATGAAGTAAGTGTTAGAACTCTTGGTGTAGTGATTGGAAGCCATAAGTTCCCTATATAAATACATAATTGTTGTAGAGATTGAAAGGGTGATTATTTGATATGAATTATTGGTTGGGTATGAATGGATGATCATACATATGTTGTTGGAAGTTATAAATCANTAGATGGTTCTATAGCAGGTACTCCAGTCCACCGGCAGTAGCACTCCTTCACTCTCCGTCAGCTGTATTGGTGAGCCCCTTTCTTTTCGGGGCCCTGCGTGGCTCAAGCCATTTTTATTCTGGAGTTTTGTTTTGGTTTTTGTGTAAGGTATAGCCGGAGCCTTATTACCGGCAAGTATGGTATCACTCTTTTTTATCCCTAGAGGCTTCGTAGACAGGAAATGTGGGTTGTGAACTTATATAAATATGTATGTAGTACGCTGGGCGAGGTAAGTTGTAAACTACGCTAAGTAACCACGTATGCTAAGTATGTTTTGTAAAAAGTTTTGGAATTATAATTGGCTATTTCCTTTGATTAATGAGTAATGGGAACACGGGGTAACACATGGGATAGGAAAGGCACCCAGGTCCGTTTGGCTGGGGCTACCTGGTCGAGCACCGGTCGCGTCCCTCGGTTTTGGGGTGTGACAAACTTGGTATCAGAGCTTAAGGTTTAAAGTCTCCTAGGATGTCTCGGATCCGTGTCTATTACAGTCCTTCTTATCGGTGTGTTGTCGACCACATCTATAAGTTGGAGGCTACATGGACATTTAGGAATGCTACCCTTCTTCAACTCTCCAGATCGTGCGATAAAGCTTGACTATAAGATTATTTTCTTATTCGTGCGTTGAGATTCAAGGTAAGTTTAAATGCTCTTTCGTCTATTTCAAGTAATGTTGTCATATGTCATGACCAATGGGCAAAGACATGGATATTAAGGAGATGACACATGTATCTTGTTGAACAAATGGTATGGATATATAGTATAAGTACATAGTACCATAAGTGTACTTTATTTGAGAAAAGTGTTAAAAGTGATTACCCGCCAAAGAGGCATTGATTTGATAAATGAGATGTAAGCTTGAATAGCACATGTGGATAGTGCGAGAAGTATGTAAATGATCCTAAGGTGTGAAAGAATATTGGTTATATAAGCACGTGATATATGAGAGAATGACCAAGAGATTAATGATGAGAGTATAAGTCTCTTACATGAGGTAAGAGGGTATGAAATGAGACTCAATTGAACCCAAGATGAGAAGACCCTTGTACTACGAACTTTATAAGGACCCAGAAATGTACGAAGTTGTATTACACTCATAAAGGATATTGACATGAGAAATTAGAATCCTTGACCTGTGTGGTTGAATAAGAGTAGAGAACTTATGAGATTAATACTACGGTGACTTAAATCTCCCTAATAGTCAAATATATATATGAAGGATAGATATATGAGGCATATGTCCCTAAAGTTTCTAAATTCAAGACTTCTGTCAAAATCCAGGACATTCGCCCCAAGTGGGGGAGGAAGGGCCGTTGTGAGGCCACTTAAATACAATGAAACAAGAGTGAGACCATGTAGCTATGATGTTTGAATATTTTGTTGAAGACATGCGTGGTCTAGAAAAGAGATAATGGGTAGAATGACTCTCTGAAAAGATATGCTAATGATAGACAACTAATACCCCAAGAAGGTGGAAGGTTAAGGAAGGTAAATTCTTCACACATGGCAATGTGAATGATAGGGTCAACGATCCTAGAAAATAAGAGTATGTTTGTAAAGGGATTTTATAATTGTTAGAAGGTCAGGAGCAATGGAACCCAAGGAAGTACCATAGGTCAAATGTGAAAGATTGCAAGTTTTTAGAATGGGCTAATCATAGATTTGTGATTTAACCAAAGTTCCAGGACATTAAGAAAGGCAGAACAAGTGGAAAAAATAAATATGATGCTACAATAACCCAAGAGGGTATTTGGGCTTGATGGAGAGCCTCTAAAGAATCTTACAAGCAGATAAGTTTTAAGTGATATGCGGATGAACACACTTTCCCACGGATATCCTAATAAGAGTTAAGAGGTGAGCCGGATGAAATACCTAAGGTAAAAGACCACATAACATATAGAAGATTGCGTGTCTATTCACTAAATAGGAAGAATGTGGCGAGAAGAAATGGGGAGAAAACCTTTAAATTGAGATGGTCATGGTTATGATAAAATATCTTGCATCAAAATGGTGGACTCGCTTAGAGCACAAGTGTTAATAAAAGTTATAAGGTACTAACCGCAATGCAACCAACTTGGGTGACACCAAATATCAACTAAATGATCTAGAGATAGTTCATGTCTACATACAATGGGAAGTGAGAATACCGGTGGTGAATTTGTGGTATTGTAAACTGATTAAACGAGGCATAATGATATTACAAGTTCACGGGAGACAGACAAATATGTGGAACAATAAGGCTATTAACTATACACTATCCATAAAATGGAATGGGAATGAAAGTTCCAATTAGAAAGAAAAGATGGTACTAGCATATTGTCCAAGCCAAAGGGTGATCAATAAGGGAAAGACAACACAATCTACCCAAAGGGCAAATGAAAGGTTCAGAATAGATTGAAAGAGGATGAACACTTGTTACGGACCAGACATGTTTAGCATGGTAACTCCTAAGCTACAATATCAGGGAACTCTATTGGTAGCTACAATATGGGGAATAAGGTGAGTTACTCATAGAGGATAGAATCAGGTGGACTAAGTCTTACA
>MU750478.1:133604-147872 GCA_026770625.1 Nicotiana glauca | reverse complement strand
CTCCCAAGTGGCGACTCTAAATTAAAGAAATAAATCCCGTTTCGATTGTCCTTTAATTGGAAAAACTCCCTTTACCACACCCTTCGCGGGGTGCGGTAGCGCCAAAAGGAGGTGTGACAAGTACCTTTACTTGTTTTTTTGACTCTTCTGTTTCGTTGTAGGCTAAGAAGATGTATGATCACACCTTCTCTAGGCTCCAAGACGATCTTTCATGTAGTGGAAAGGAGCTTGAGAAGCTCACCTCGTGACTGCAGGAGTTAGAGGCCTTCTCTTCCGGAAATGAGGAGGAGTTAAGCGAGCTTCGAGAGGAGATTGCTGCTATGAACATGGAGATGGTTAAGCTGAGGAGGCAAAACGAGGTCGTGACCTCGGAGTTGTCATCTTCTCCGAAATGATTGAGAGGAGGTTGCGCGCTATTTGCGGCAAAGTCCTAATGCCTCTACATATCTGAGAGACACCGCTACTGTGAATCATCTAGCCCGAGGGATATTTGTCTTTTAATTTCGTTGTGAATTGCTTGGTTCAAGTCTGTTTGCTTTTAATTGTCCGTCCTTGTGAATAAACAACTTTCACTCCACCCCAAAGACGGTTGGAACTTGTTGTGAAACCTTGTAACTTAAGTTTTCTAGCAATTTTGACATTCACTACTTGAGTGCGAAAAGGCAAGAGCGAATAGGACTTTGAGAATGCAAGAGCCAATTGGTGCAAAGTGTGATACACGAGGGTTGAGCAACAACAAGTGAGTTGGTGAGGCCTTTTACTACTAACGTGTTTGTTCATTTTGTAGGTATCATGGAGAACGGACCAACTTCTACTCCTAATTGTGATCCACGGAGTGAGACTCCGATGCATGATGTTGTTTCTATGCTTTATGACATAAGCGAGAAGGTTACCAACTTAAGTGAGAAGGTTACCAATATTAGCATACGGCAACACCAAACAGATGCAAGGTTGAATTCCATGATAGAGGAATCTCACTTGAGGCAACAAGGAAGGGAGCGTAGTATGACGCTTACTAATTTCTCTACTACACCCTCTCCTTCACAAGTGCGAGAAATCCTATTCCCTACCAACCTCCAACCACACATCCCCCACCACAAGTACCTCAACTTTAACCTTATCACACTCCACCACAAGTTTACTCTTCACCACCACAACCCCACCAAGGTTACTTTCCACTACCCCAAGTGTCCTACCCACAAGTACATCAACCACCATTTAGACCTCAAGTACACATACCCATCATACCACCAACCCAAATGACCCAACCTCGACCACCAATGAATATACATCCACAACATCTACCTAAGTTCCACCAAGGAGGGCCAATCCCCCTTCCCCACCACACATACCACCTCAAGAGCCTCGGTTCATGAACAACCCATTTTTTTAACAGGATCAAGAGGAAAACTTAAATGAGTTGGACGATGTCCATCAAGTTTTTCATGACGAATATAGGGGAGATGGAGTATACCAAAGGGTCAGAGGCCACGTGAGAAGATGATAAAGAGGACGATGTCGAGTGAGAGGAAGAGGTAGAGGGAATGGTCACCGAATTGTACAAGAGCAATATGAGGATATCAACCATTTTGATGAGGGTGGCCCACTAGAGGCCCAACCTTATCTTAGATATCCTAGATGAGGTCTAGACGATGATGAAAGGGGTCTACAAGTTCCCAAACTAGTTCTTCCACCTTTCAAGGGAACTAGTGACCTGGGAGAGTATCTTGAATAGTTATTCAAAGTAGAGAGGCACTTTGACATCAAACAACATAAGTGATGCTAAAAAGGTGAAGTATGACATTACTCAATTTTAAGGGAGTGATTCATCATGGTGATAAAAGGAGTGGAGGAGAAGGGCTAGACACAATGAACCTCTAATAACTAATTGGAGAGCTTTGAATAATGCTTTGAGGGCAAGATATGTGCCCGATTACTATCAACATGAGTTGATCAAGAAACTCCATACCTCCTACCAAGGGAGCAGGAGTGTTGACGAGTACTATGAAGAGATGGAGACTACAAGATTGAGGTGTTATGTTGATGATGATGACCAAGTCATCACTAGATTTATGGCGGGTCTTCACAAGGAAATTGGTGAAACTTTGGAGCTTCACAAGTTTGAAAGATTGGAAGATGCTTACTTCATGGCCTTGAAGGTATAAAGAAGCAAAGAAAACAAAAGCTACAAGTCAAAGGATACAACTTGGAACAAGAATGATAAGCCTTGGAAATCCACAAATAATTGGGAGAAATCCAAAGATTCCAAGTCCAAGGTTCAAGTGGGCAAAAACAAGCTAAAAGTGGAAACTAAAGGGACTTCCAATGTTCAAACCAAGTCCCTTAGCAATGTGAGATGCCTTAAATGTCAAGGACTTGGTCACTACATGAAAGATTGTCCAAATAGAAGAACTATCGTTGTCATAGATGATGGAAGCTATAGAACCGAAGCTAGTGACCAAGAGCATAGAGATAGTGAACATGAAACAAGTGATGAAGAATTTAAAGAACAAGAAGATTATGGGACAAGATCTTACTTGGTAACAAGAAACGTTTTGGTCGTAGCTAGAGAAGATCAAGATCAAATGAAGAATTGTTTTCATGGAAGATGCAAGATTTTGGGAAACCTTTGCTCTCTTGTCATTGATATCAGAAGTTGTGCTAATGTAATAAGTTCCTCTTTGCTTGAACAAATGGATTTTCCAACAAAGAAGAATCCCTCACCTTATAGACTACAATGGCTACATGAGTGTGGAGACCTTCGAGTCACCAAAATGGTGCTCATAAAATTCAAAATAGGGAGATATGAAGATGAGTTTTGGTGTGATGTTATTCCTATGAAAGCTTGTCATCTACTTTTGGGGTGACCTTGGCAATATGATAGGTATGAAAAGAATGATGGGAGAACAAACAAGTATTCACTTATCAAGGATGGCGGCAGGGTTATTAAAAGCGCTCGCTTCTCGCTTTAAGCGATGAAGCGAGGCGAGGCGCAGGGGTTACGCTTTTCTGAGAAAAAAGCGACTCACATCATTTAAGCGCACGCTTTTCTTGCTTAAGCGAGAAGCGACGAAGCGATAAAAGCGATAAAAAGCTCGCTTAAGCGAGCTGAAGGCTGAAGCTAGGGTTTTTTTTTAAATTTTTGGGCAAATAAACATATATGCTCCAAAGTCATCTGTTACCAAAACTTATGCGACAGACCACTGTTGCTCAGCGAACTCCAGCATCTTCTTCTCTAGCCCAGTGAACGACCACTGCTGCTCCAAAACAGGTAAGTTTCTTCTTCTTCTTCTTCTTCTTCTTCTTCTTCTTCTTCTTCTTCCTCTGTTCTTCTGTTCTTTCTTCTTCTGTTGTTCTTCTTCTTTTAATATTCTTCTTCAGTTCTTCTATTCTTTCTTCTTCTTGCTCTGTTTTTTGTGTTCTTCTGGTATTCTTCTTCTTTTCTGTTTTTCTTTCAATTTTTTTCTCCAGATTAAGCTCTGTTCAGCGAACGACCACTGCTGCTCTGTTTTTCTTTTTGTTCTATTATTAAATATAATGATTATGCTCTGTTTTCTTCTTTTATGCTCTCTTTATGCTCTGTTTCTGTTATTAAAAGTGTTGTTTATGACTTTATGCTCTGTTTTCTATTTAGGGCAGTGAATAATTATTTTTTTTTTTTTTGGTTGTTGATTGTAGTAAATTTAATTTGATTATTCAATGGCATCAAGCCAAAAAAGAGATCCAGCTTGGGCGTTTGAGGATTATTCACTATCTAGTTTTAGTATCTATTTTGAAATATTTGCTTAATATGTTATTTTTAATGAGTTCTTAGCTATTTATCTATGCCTATTTATTTTTATTTTTATTTTGTGTTAAATTGCGCTTCACAGCAAAAAAGCGCGCGCTTCGCTTCCCGCTTCTCGCTTCTGTGAAGCGAGGCCTAGTCGCTTTTTTGCGCTTAACGTTTTCCAAAACACTGGGATGGCCAAAGGTTTACTCTCCGTCCCTTAACTTCGTTTCAAGTAAGTGGGGATTACAAGATAATGAGGGAGTTGAGACAAAAGGTGAAGAGTGAACAAAAGAAAGAGAAGAGTAATGAGTGTAAGGCTCCAAGAGAAGACGAAAATGAAAAAGAGACGGAAAAATGGGTAAAGCTTCAATCTTTACAAGGTAAAAGTGTGAGTGAAGGTGTGTCTAATGTTAAGATTCAATCTTTATGTGAAAAAGGAGAAGTGGTACTGAGACCGCGGGTGAGCTTCCGTGCAAACAACTACAAGCCTCTAAGGGAAGTTGCTCGTGAACCAACTATCTTTCTTGTTATGCATAAAGATTGTTTGACTGTTAATGATATTCTCTCTACCTTACCTAGTTCCATTTCTTCTCTTTTGCAAGATTTTGAAGATGTCTTTCCGGATGAGCTACCAAAAGAGCTTCCCCCACTTAGAGGAATTGAGCATTAAATTGACTTTGTGCCCGAATCTCAACTTCCCAACCAAGCCGCCTATAGGAGCAATCCCGAAGCTGCAAAGGAACTTCATAAGCAAGTGGAAGAGCTTCTATAGATGGAATTTGTTCATGAAAGTTTGAGCCCATGTACGGTCCCGGTCATTCTAGTGCCAAAAAAGGATGGGAGTTAGAGGATGTGTGTTGATTGTAGAGCCAATGATAGTGCAAATTCGAGGGCGAATTTTTCTCAAGGGGGGAGGATGATACACCCCGACATTCAACTACTTCATCTAGACCATTCACAAGAACCTAAGCAAAGGAGTTTCAAGATCTTGGATTGTTGATTATGAAGCTTGAAGCATCTGAAGGAGTTTTAGAGAAGTCTCATACACATTACAATGTGTTCCAATGGTTTGAAGACCGAGAATTAAGGCAAGACGATGAACTTGGAGTAGGTTCTACCCAAAGTGGCTAATTTGCATTATAAGTCGCTCCTTAGGGCTATTTTAGGAATTTCTTGTACCTAAAATAGCAATAGTATAGATAGCTACGCATTAGTTCCTTTAGAATTAGACTTGATGAATGATAAAACTTGAAGACATGCAAGTCTCACACTCTTTCCTTATCTTTTGATCAATGCATTTATGTTTATGCCTTTAATTCCTTTATTTCTTTGTTTATGCTTTCATTAGTGCTAAATTGGGGTGGCAATTTGAGCCCAAACCCATCTAACCCGCTCAACTAACCCAGAGATTAATGAGTTGGGCTACAAATATTTTAGCTCATGGGTCAATTTGGGTTGAGTCCAAGTTAACCTATTATTTTTTAGGCAAATACATAACTTACCCCGTGAACTATAGATCAAATCCCTGTTACACACTTTTTACGAACGAAAATTATCTTACACGCCCAACCTTTCCGGAGTGTGCCTAAAACACACTACTTTTACTACGTGACAGACGCGTGCATAACCAAAACATAAAGAGCGTGAACACTTAAAAACAAAAATTTCAATCCTTGTTTAAGTGCACGTATCAAAATTTTAATTATTTTCTTTATTTCTTAAATTATTTGGCCCCCAGATCCCCACCCCATTGCTTCTCTTCTTCTTCCTCATACATTGTCCCCCTATTCCAACTTCTTTTACACATAAATTTTACTCACACTTTCTATAATTGATACACCAGCTTGCCACCAAATATGATCCCGCTGGGACATTAGAGAATAACCTCTTAGCATCTCATCTCTATTTAAACATCAGATTAAGTTTCATATTCGACCGACATCATACCTACAATTTTTAAATTTAACTAAGATTTGAGTTTTACTTCAATAATAAATTAATTACGGCCCTTGGAAGTAATCTAAAATAGAATTTAAACTTGTAATGTATCTGAAATTTGGTGGTTTACTGGTCGAAGAAGTTGACGACGAATTGAGCAATCATAATATATTTTTCTAATTTGGAGTTTTGGGTCCTGAGTTTCTTGTGTTAGATCTGAAATTAAAGTCAAAAATTTGGAACTAAATCTATTTGGGCTACTAAATTTTGGTTTGAAATCGGAATGTGATGGTTCTGATATTATCAACGACAGTGGAGAACAAGGAAGAACAAAACGAAATGGAAAGAAGGGTGTAAGTACAATTTTCTTGTCGGATATCGAAGATAGATGAATTTGTAGAAGGGGGCAGTGAAGATATCTAATTTCATGGTTATGGGGTGTTCGGCGAGATGAGATGGAAGGGGGTAATTTGCAGAGGAGAGAAAGAGATGAAATGGAAAAGATGGTTAAGGGGTGTAATTGTAATTTTATGTGATTTATTTTTTTAATGAAAATAATAACACATGTCATGGCTTTAGTGGTGCGTGACATTGCACATGTTTGGAAAAACTAGTCAAAAAAGAAGGTGGTGTGTCTTAGGCACACCCTAGAAATGTTGAGTGTGTAAGGTGATTTTCGTCCGTAGAAACAGGGATTTGGTCCATAGTTTAGAGGATAAGTTATGTATTTTGCCTATTTTTTATAGTCCATTCTGATTCATTTAACAGTTCAAATATAACCCATGAAACTCACCCAAAATAAAGGATCTCAACCCAATTTATCTAGAAATTTACTTAGTTACCCAATTTTACTTGCATTTCTTTACTACAGGGGGAAATGTATCGAACTATCAATGTAACATCAGTCACTCTAATACCTAAGGTGCACCATCCCTCAACCATCAAGGATTTCAGGCCTATATCTTGCTGCACAGTTCTATACAAAATTATCTCTAAGATTCTGACTAATAGATTGCAAGAGGTAGTGGACCATTTAATTGATAATAGCCAATCAGGTTTTGTGCCAGGGAGAGTAATTGCTGATAATATAGTTCTGAGTCATGAGCTAGTAAAGGGTTATGGAAGGAAGGGTATCTCACCTAGATGCATGATGAAGTTAGATTTGCAGAAAGTGTATGACTCAATTGAATGGGAGTTCCTTAACAAGTATTAACAAGTATGAATATTCCTGAAAAGTTTGTACAATGGGTGATGAAGTGTGTAAGTACTGTGTCATATTCAATCCTTATAAATGGGAAGCCTACTGAACCATTTCAAGCTAGGAAAGGACTAAGACAAGGTGACCCAATGTCACCTTATTTGTTTGCGCTTGGCATGGAATATCTAACTAGGAATCTGAAACAGTTGAGGAATGACCCTAACTTCAATTTCCACCCCAGATGTGACAACTAAGCATCACTCAGCTTGGTTTTGCAGATGATTTGCTACTGTTCTGTATGGGAGATACTGTGTCTGTGCAAATGATGTATGAATGTTTCAAGGAATTCTCTAGAGCATCTGGACTTAAAGCAAATGTTGCTAAGAGTTCCATATACTTTGGAGGTGTTCCACATGAAGTTCAACTGGAGATCCTACAAGCTGTGGGCTTTTCCAAAAGGGGAGTTATCTTTCAAGTACTTGGGGATACCACTTAGAACCATGAGGATATCAATATCTCAATGCCAGCCATTGGTGGATAAAATCCTTGGTCGAATAACCTCCTAGACATCAAGATATCTATCATATGTTGGAAGGTTGAAACTAATCAAAATTGTACTACTCTCCATCCAAATATATTGGTCTCAGATATATGCGCTGCCTAACAAGTTGATAAAGAAGATAGAAGCTGTGTGCAGAACCTTTTTATGGACAGGGAGAGTGGAAACATCAACAAAGGCTCTTCTATCATGGGAGAAAGTGTGTATGCCAAAAATTACTGGAGGCTACAATATACTGGAAATTTCAACATGGAATAGGGCTACAATCTGCAAATTATTATGGAATCTCTACAAGAAGAAGGACAAGCTTTGGGTGCAATAGATACATATATACTATGGAAAGAGACAAACAGTATGAGAAGCTAATCCTAAGAATGCATCTTGGATAGTTCAAAAGATTATCAAGGCTAAGAACTATTTTGAAGAAATGAGATTAACTATGAATGAAATGGCTGGGTGAAAGTCCATATCGATTAAAAAATTATACAGTACCATGAGAGGTGAATTTCAGAAAGTGACTTGGAGAAGGTTAACTTGCAATAATGTAGGAGCTCCAAAATGGATATTTGTGCTAAACGTGGCTATACAGAGATGGCTGCTCACAAGAGACAGATTGAACAACTAGGGAATAACTGATGATTTGAGTTGTCCTATGTGCAATGAAGAAAATAAGACAATGGATCTCTTGTTCTTTAGTTGTGTGGTATCTAAAGAGATCTGGGAAAAAGTTCTGAAATGGCAAGGTATTTCGATAGATGCCTTAGACTGGCAAAAGGAAATTGAATGGGCAGAAAGAAATGCAAAGGGTAGACGTTCATATGCACAATTGTATAGAGTAACGCTGGCTTGTGTGGTATATCATATACGGAGGGAAAGGAATAAGCGAGTATTTCATAGGCAACAACAACTGAAAGAAGTGCTAGTGAGTCATACTATACAAGAGGTGACAAGTAGAGGGATGATGAAGAATAGACTAGTAAAGAAACTTGAAACATTAAACTTTTATCCATAGAAGTATAGGAGTTGAGTAGTTAGAGATGTTATGATCCTAGGGTATGTCTAGGCTCAGTTTGTTTTCCTTTGTACATATTGATACTGGTAAATAAAAATCTTTACTTACCAAAAAAAAAGTATTTAATGTGATGGTATCTTAACGAACACTTCTTTGTCGATAATATTTTTTGTGTATGTTTCCTCTTAATGCTTTGGTTGCTCTACCTTAACCAGAACTCATGTTGTCGATCTTGATATCCCTCTTGAAAGTGCAACATACAGTTGTTCGTGCAAGTAAACATATTGTAGTAAATATAGTCCAATATTTAGGATGTTTGACCCGGTTCTTTATTTATTATATTTGCAAAATATAAACATACTAAAAATTATTTTCACACAAATTTAAAAGAATATTCCTAAGTTTCGGAAGACAAAAGTTAAATTCAAGGATAAGAATATACTTAGAAGCACATTGACCAGTATCATAATTTTTGCATGTATGATGTTATTGTCAAAACTTTTATACACCATTTGTGTGCTATTACATGAGCTTTTTAGGCGTATTTAGGTTTTCAATAGCAGGACAGGCATATTTTTCTTCAAAATCAACCTATATACAATGGAAATTAAATTAGTCTATGATATATATGGTGACACTAACATATATAAGAAACAATAAACTTGACAAGAAACATGTTTGGTATTAAAGTATTTAAGTATTCTTTTTTGTAGTAATTATTGGTATTATTTTCTACTGAGTCAAAAATAGAAAAATATTTTGTTTTTGCTATAAATTTTGTAATCAACCTTTTATTTCGTTGATCAACATATTAATTTTTGCTAGCTAAGATGTCTTTTTAATTCTATCATGCGATTTGTACAAATTATTTTTTTAATCTAATGATAGAAATATGTCTCTTATTAAATGCATACTATTACCATTGGGATTGATAACCAAGCGTTGAGAAAATCATCTTTTATTTGATGCTCTTATTCGTTTCCGACACGAAGCAAGAAGACGCTGAATAATGGATCTCTTCTTATTTTATATTTCTTGTAAGTTAAATCTTTTTCATTTGAGGCCAGAAGTGTAACTTTGGCAAGCTAGTTTTTACAGTCTCTGTTTTTATCGATTTTGGAACTACTGATAGTACTTGACATAAATTACCTCCCAAACTATTAATTTTTCACCAAAGGATTTATTAATATTTGATATATCTCTAGAACTCCGTTTGACACTTAGCCATAGTCCATAAGTACTTCATCCCATATTACCAATTTGCTTTCCTTATAAATTTAGCACAATTGCTCTACTTTGATATATTTGTGATGATTATTTAAGTTGTTTGAAGAGGTATATCAAATCTAAACCGGGTGTTATCACAATAAAGTCGTTATTGGTACACCACTTACTATTATTGCTAACAATGTCATGCCTCTTGATATGATATTTGAAGTAGCGCATGACATAGAAATATTATTTCGACACCGCTGGAGGCATCTACAAAGAACAATCTCATTATAGCAAAGTCGACTCTTTATAATATAGTCTTGAAAACTTGGTCTTGTTCAGGATTTAGCTTTCATTGTTCTTCCTCATGCACTTGTATAGCATTTTGATTCTTAATAATATATTAACCTTTTTACTTTGTTCTAGCGCTCTTTTTATGAAATAAATTTATGAACCCAAAGTTTTTTGTTTTAACTTGAATAAGAATTTTACTCATGTAACAAATTTAAAAAATAATTGAATTGAATTCTCTTGCTAAATAATTAATTAAAAAATTTAATTATTTGCTTTTAACATAAAAATTAATTTATTCTATGTTGATTCAGATCTTTATAATAGTTTATCTGTTGTTTGGAATATTTAATCTTACTATAATTTTATCCACCATAAACTTTATTTTTAAAGAGTAAAAAATTGATGACATTTCAATTTTAGATCGTTATGTCTGTAGGATCATTAGTAGTATTTACTCTTACCAAATATTCTTTTTCTCTTTCTCATACATTTATATTCTTAAATAGTTTTTTAGATGTTGTCTAATAATTGGATATTTTTTAATATGATATGAAAAATTGATTATAAAAAATATTATTTGAGTAGAAAAATAGTTCAAATATAATATAAAAAATATGTTATCGTGGGGGCATTTTTTTCTCAATATCAACTTTCTATGCAGTCATTTAATATTACTTTTTTGGGGGGGTATTGGATATTATGGAGTAGTAATGTATTGCCAATACGGAGAATTCTGATAAGATTAATTTTATTAAACCTTCCTACATATTTTTAGTAAGAATTTAATAGACAAATTTTATTAATTTTAAAATATTAAATATTAAAAATTAGCATAGAATATATTGTAGTCCAAAAAATAAGTTATTGCAGTTATGCCCTTTCCCAATGAGTTCTTCCGTTTAATATTTTAGAGCTATTTTGGTATAGTAATATTGTATTTATGATTTTATAATAATATAGGCTCTCCTTTTTCTAAATAGATTTGGATAATATAATACATTCTAACATTAAATTAGTAATAGGACATTATAATATATTTTTAAATTAAATTGGTACTAGGAAGCATTAAGAAGTATATCCTAAAAGTAATAG
Source organism: Nicotiana glauca (assembly GCA_026770625.1). Taxonomy (NCBI): domain Eukaryota; kingdom Viridiplantae; phylum Streptophyta; class Magnoliopsida; order Solanales; family Solanaceae; genus Nicotiana; species Nicotiana glauca. Next base: position 136,795 of record MU750478.1, on the reverse strand, counting down.
GATTACATGACTAAAAGTATGTCCATATCTCGAAAATAATTATACTAATAGGAAATCTAACGTGTTCCTAAAGGTATTAGGTTTACATGTTAACATGTAGTATATATATCTATGCCCGAAATAATTAAACTAATAATATTCCTAAATTTAATCATGTAGGATTCTTAACGTGTAGTATTATGTCCTAAAACTAATAGGATTATAAGGCTAATGTCTAGAATTCTTATTATATTCTTTTATTATGATGTACTAAGCTTAATATTAAAAGGTTATTTTAGTAAATCAACACTTTGTACATACTTTTATAACAAAACTAAACTTAAGGAAAAATATATACAAGAAATAAGTTTGTTTGAAGAAACGGTCTTTTTTTAATCAGTTTGAAAATCTTCAGTCCATTATTTATTTTTTAAAATAAAATTTATTTGCTATTTATGTTTTCTAAATTTTAAACAATTTTTTTGAACCAAAAGAAGAAATTTTTGAAGATATGGTCTTATCATTTAAATAATTTACCTCATTTTTTACCTTGGATTAGGAAGCTAGTTGCATACTTTTGGATCTTTTGTTGTTATCCAAATTTGTATTCTACTCAAGTTCTAATTAGTAGATTCTACTATTGTACGTGATCTTCAATGCACCTTTAATTATTAGATATCAATCCTTACATGAATATTCAAAATAATTATGTGATATCACCTTTAATTACGATATCAATCCTTACATGAATATTCAAAATAATTATGTGATATATTTGGTTTAAGAAGTATGACCGGAAAGTAATTATACTAATAGGATTCCTAAAGGTACATTGTGTGTATATATATATATATATATATATATATATATATATATATATATATATATATATATATATAAACTTTAGGCTATTATTTTGAGAGCTACGACATAGTATTATTTTCCCGTAAAAAAGTAAAATATTAAGATGCCATTATACGACCATTCCAGCTGGTATTTCCGCCAGTTTTGAAGAATTTGACATTTTACGGAAGCTAAAAGTGCAAAAATTTATCAACTTTAAATGTTTAATGTACACAGATTATCTTGTAGGAAGGAAAATAAACTAGTCCCAAAACTAAGGTGCCATTTGGGTTAAATTTGCTGCGATGGTTATATAATTTCCACCCTTTAATAACTTGAAACACATGTTAAAAGTTATCCTCAATCGAGAATTCTTCAAGTCGGGCGTTCTCAATATGCGTATAAAGCTTTACCGTCCTGTAGAAAAAGAGGTTTTAATTGTTTAAAACTAATACGTATCTCTTTAGTCCCCACTAAAATCTTACCACTCATTCTTAAATTGCAGTATTTGTTTTTTCAGCCGGGCATTCGTTAGCATAGTTATACACTTACACACCTTGCATTCAAAATAAAGGCTGGGAAAGTAAGTCACAAGGCAAAAGCTCACTGAGAATTCACATTGCCAATCCCCACTTATCTGGGATTAGCATAGACACAAAACTAAAACTTTACAAATAATTAAACATTTTAATGAACCTATCAGATTGTTACTTAGCGAATAAATGATGCATTATACAAAAATATTCATCGCAAAGCGAGGAGGATCAAAATTTTACAGTAAGATGGACACGGGACAGAAGTGCCGATTTGGTACCCACAGACCACGTCTTCAGAGCTCTCCCAACAGTATTAGAAAGAATGGCTTTTCAATTTGGAAAAGAAAAACAGTTGAGCAACTTATAACTCATCCGTCAAGCAGGAAGTGAAGAAAATTTTTAAACCGCCTATACAAGTGAATCTCATTATTCTCTCTCCTATTGTCTGAATGTTTGCGTACCGGTCGCATCCGAAACCAGTCGAGATGAAGACAGTCGACCAGCTGGCCTCACCATTGAGCTTGCCTCTGATAATAATCAGCAGCGTTTGCTCCTTTTTCCATCTTGCGCTCTCGAGGAGGTCAAATTTATCAACTTAACGTTGCCTCCTTTTCACTCTGCCCATAACAAGAGAGAGGGGCATGTCATCCGCTACTTCAGCCCTCGATATCTGATTGGAACTAGTGCATTCTTGGGTCATTGTCTTTTCCACTCCATCATGACCACCAGATATACAAGATCTGCCAGAAAGATCGTCTGCCACATCCTTACTTTGAGCTATGTCTGGACGCAACTTGGCAACCTTAGCATAAGACAATGAACGTTTCTTCGCACGCGATTTAAGGATAAAGGAAGCAAGGGTCATGCAGTCATCTGCTGTTTCACGCAGATTATTTAAGGAAAACCTACCATCGCTCTTCAATTGATTGCATTTATTTAGCTTGTGATAGCCTGAAGCTTTTAACTGTCTTGCATTTTCATCAGTGCACACAACAGCATTCTTTTGAAAATATAATGAGGATTCCTGGGGCCCTATTGTAGAAGCATTTTCCCAAACACGGTTCTCACCAACATCGAGATCAGCTGTCCCTTTATCCAAGTGCGGACGAGACAATGGAGGATCCTCAGAGTTAACACAGGAATCATCATATCCACTTGTGGAATGATGTTTATCCATAATATTCATGGTCTTCCCGATGTCTTGAACATGTGAATCAACCTCTTCAACAACTGTCATTGACGAAGATAGATTTGGCAAAGATGATGAACTTTCTTGTGAGGCAATAGTTCTCTTTTTCTTCACTAGCGAACTGGTTCTCCTCCTATTCTTGCAGATATTGTTAACTGCAGTAGTAGACTCAACCTTACTGGAAGCAGAAGCCTCTGGAACCATATCATTTGGTGCTAATTTTTTATTCCTTCTAGGATGCAGTTTAGAAGGTCTTTTATTCTTTGTTGAATCATGATAACCCTGTTCAAACGCCTCTTCACCATCTGAAATCCTCTCAATCTCCTGGTCTCTAGAAGATAAAGAACTGTTATTTAGAAGATCGGAAGACTCTGGACCTTCACTTTCCTCCAAATGTCGCCTCTCCAACTCACATAATGCATCACACCTAGGAGCTGAATCATCCCTAGCTGCTCTGGGCCTACAAAGAGAAACTAAATCAATCAGTAAAAGCAACAAGCAGCTAAAAACACATTCCTTCCATCTAAAGCTGTGTCCAAGACCAGACAAAACTATCTCTGTGCTTTGATATAGCAGTTCATTTAAGAATTAGTATGTAATTTGATTGGTGATCACAAAATATTGCTTGTACCAGCGTTTTCAGT